>PVLC010005339.1:0-77240 GCA_004027655.1 Graphiurus murinus | reverse complement strand
GTACTAGGGATTGAACTCAGGGGCATTCTACCTCCGAGCTATACCCCCAGCCCTATTTTTTATTCTTTATTTTGAAACCGAGTCTCACTAAGTTGCGGAGTGCCTCACTAGGTAGCTGAGGCTGGCCGCGAACCCGGATCCTCCGGTCTCAGCCTCCCGAATGCTGGGATTACAAGCGTGCGCCACCACGCCCGGCTGGGAAACTCTATTTCAAACAAATAAATAAAAAGGGCCAGGGGTATTTCTTGGAGATAGAATGCCTTTAAGTTCAATCCCCTGTACCACAAAAAAAAAAAAAAAAAATAGTCAAGATACTTAGCCAAAAAATTTTATAATTCTACTGTCTATAATACAAAAAAATCATATAAAAGTATTACTAAAAATTCCATGGAAGACAGATGATGTTCTCTTAATAGGATAGCAAAAGTTCATGAATGGAAGCCTAAGTGTTATTTGTGTTGGCGGAGATGCTAAAAAATACCACGGACACTTCCTATTTAAGGCAAACATTTTAAGAACAGAGCAGATTGCTCAGTTTTAATTTTTCAACCACAATGAAAATGAACAGTGGATACTTTCATTTTGTCTTTGGGGGACAGAGGGCTTCCATCGTTCCTTATTTGCACAGGACTCTGCTTTATCTTTTAGCCTGGACTCTTTGATATCACAAATTTTACAACTTTCTATGACCACATCATGAGTAATTGGCAATATCTTGATTTATATACTGTGAACTGAACAATGATTATAGCACATCATAAAACATCTGAATTATGTCATCCATTTTGGGGGGCAAAATCAGTAAGGAAGACATATAAAGAGCCATTTTGTTTTAAGGACCTTACAAAGAAAATATTTAATTTGACCCTGATATTTGCATTATTAAAAATATTAATGACTCATCGAATACTTATGCAGCAACTTTCTTTAAGGAGAGTGTTTTAATTACATGACTATTCTCAGAGTAGATAAAAGCAAGTTGTCTTAACAGAGAGGGCACATTGTATTTAACTGCAAAGCTAGCACCCAGGTTGACTATTTCTTACGTATTAGTCTATACCATATTTCACTAATTTCTTCTTCAATTATTTGATAAATAACTATGTGTTAAATATAGTGCTTCATACTATAAAAATAATGCAGAGCCTGGAGTCTGAACATTCTGGTTTTGAAAATAAAGCTACTCCTTACTAAATATATGGTCATGTGAAAGATCCATGACCTCTCTGGATCTTTCTTTCATTTAAAAATGAGGATAATACCTGCCTCACTGAGTTGTTTTAGAAATAAATGGGAAGCTGAAAGTAGGTAAAATATCTCATATATTCTAGATGCTCGGTAAATATGAAAGAGGAAGAAGAGAGACAAGAGGATGGGGGAAAACATACTAAATGGAATGGTGGGAATATAATTATTTGTCCCTCTCACTCCTCCCCTAAAACCACTGTCATTTTCAGTTTTTTTACTCTCTCCTCAAATTCAAAATACAGCCATGACAGAAGTCCAAGTACAAATTGGCAGTGATGAAATCAACTACCTGCCCTAATTGGCAGGGAGCCAGTGATAGAGTTTCTGCCCCAACTCTTCTTCAAAATTTTTTCTGCCTTGGACTTTGTTATCTCATTTATCTACCTCCTTCTTACTGATGCCAGATCTTCCTTGATTCTCCTTGCATTACTTGATCTTGATTTTGTTTCCTTCTATTTCTTCTTATCTTCATTAGTGTGGCTTATTTTTAATCTATAAATTTGCACTTCCTGCCAGGCGTGATGGTGCATGCTTGTAATCCCATTTGGGAGGCTGAGACCGGAGGATCTGGGTTCGCAGCCAGCCTCAGCTACTTAGTGAGGCACTCTACAACTTAGTGAGACCCTGTTTCAAAATAAAGAATAAAAAATAGGGCTGGGGGTATAGATCAGAGGTAGAATGCCACTGAGTTCAATCCCCAGTACCAAAAAAAAAAAAAAAAATTTGCACTTCCTTGAAGCCTATTTTCTCTTTCCTTGTACCCTCTTTCCCTGTTATCTCATTCACTCTCGTTGCTTCAGCAGTTCACAGTGCCTTTTCCTCACCCCAGCAACCCCTGGGCTCCAAATCTGCATTTTTATTTCCCTGTTTGACATCTCACCTGAGGTTCCTGACATTAGACCATAACTGCACAGGATGGCTCTCATTGGCCCCCCACGATGTTCTCCATCCTCTCCCCTCCCCTTAGGAGCTGACTTAAGCAGATGACATTAAACAACTCTCTCACTCTATGGTTTCCAGTTGTGGGTGGCCAATGGAGAGTCTACACAAGAAACCAAGAGAAGGGAAGACAATATGGCTAGGATATTTTTCGTGAGGTTGCCGTGAACTGGCTGTATTTCTCTAACAAAGATTTCTACTCCAGCTTTCCACACTACTCAGGGAGCAGGTCCATATGATGTTGCTCTTGATTAATGTCATAACTGAAAGAAAAAATTTTACAATATCCAGAGCCCTTTATGTCCCATAAATAAAGTAGGATATCCTCAAATTTCTTGCAGGAGGAATCCACTTTGATGGCACCAACTTTGATTTCTAGATGGAATAATACATCTGTGATAAAATATATATTTTTAATTTATGTCACTTAGTAAGTGATCATAATTCACCTGGGATGAGCCTCAGCTGATAGCTCATACCACTGCTGGCATTGGAAACTCTGCTAATGCCAATGTCATATCATCCAGAAATCCTTGCAGCAGGCTGTGCTAAAGTTTTCTGCTGCCACTGGAGCCACGACCACTCCTGTCCACTTGAACTGATGAAAAACAGTTCAAATTATGCCTTGTCCATATGTGAAGGCAACACTATCATTTGCATTAGTATATACTGAACAGGGGGTTAGCAGGGTACTGCCTGAAAAGAATCACACCAAGACCTATGTGCATATCTGTTCATATGACTTTGAACCTCACTAAGATGTATAATTACATTGTACTAGTGTAAAAAAAAAAAAAGAAAAAAGAAGCACCAATGGCTAATAATTGTGTGAGAAAAATATTCAAATTCAACATCTTAATCCATTGCGTAAATTCATATCAAAACAACACACTGAGATTCCATCTTAACCCCAGTCAGAATGACTATCATCAAGAATACAAAAACAATAGATACTAGTGAGGATGCAGGGAAAAAGAAACACTTACACACTGTTAGTGGGAATGTAAACTAGGATAGCCACTGTGGAAATAGTATGGATGTTCCTCAAAAAGCTAAAAATTTAACCACCACATTATCTAGATAAAGAGTAGTATCTCTGTGGTAAATGCCTGCATTACAGTCAGCATATTATAGAAATACCTGCATACTCAAGTTTACCATGGAACAATTCACAATAGCCAAGTTATAGAATCAGTGTAGTGTCACCTACAGATGAATGAATAAAGAAAATGTGGTATATATGCACAATTGGGGTTATTAATAAAGAAGAAAAATCACATAATTTGCAGGAAAATAGATTGAACTGTATGTAGTAATGTTAAGCAAAATGAGGCAGAAATGGAAATACAAATACTCCATGTTTTCCCTCATATGTGGAATCTAGAGGGGAAAAAAGATGACATGAAATTAACAGAGAGAGTATTAGAGATGAGAAAGGGAAATGGAGAGGGGATGATAAGAGAAAGTATTTGCATATAAAAATGTGCTTCAATATAAAATAATATTCTTTATAATTAAAATGTACTAATAAAAAGCAAAGAAAAATGTCTACTCTATATAATTCTTTCCTTCTTGGTTCTAATAATGCTTCTATCACAAACCACTTAAGATGTAGGGGTGGTGATGATCCCTGCTCCAACTAATGTCAAAGAACTGTATTATCTATTTTCTATTGTTTTAACATCTGTTTACAACTTTGAAAACTCTCCCTTTATTACTTTTCTCAAATTACCACTGAATATCCCACTTGCTTTCTGTTTGGACCTTGTGTAATATGTCTTACCTCTTTACTGTCCAATCAATCTTTAAGAATTGGAACAATTTCACAATTCATCTTCTTCACTCTCATCTCTATCCTAATTTCTACCAGAACACATTTGTTGAGCCATAGTAAAAACCTGTCTTTCTTTCCTCAAACTCTTTCAATGCTTCCCCACTTTTAATTAAATGAAGTCTGGATATTTGACCAAATATTTAGGCCCTTATGCACAAAGGCCATCATGTCTTTCTAACTTTCCATACTTCTCCAAGTGTACCTTAGGCTCCAGTTATATTAAACTGCTCACTAGTCCTCCAAACTATGGACCACTTTTCCACGGTCATAGCTTTAGCCATGCCCTTCTTCCTCCAGCATCTTTGCTCCTCACCAATCAGCATCCTATCCCTAAGGTCTGTCATAAATGCCATAAATCTGTTTCATGAACTAGGTTCTGCTCTCCAAACTCTATATATACCATTTGTACTTTTCTTACTTTTAATTTAATTACAATTATTTGTATTCTTATCTTAGCTTCAGTTATGAATTGCAAGGTTCTTGAGGACAAGGACTATGTCTTGTCTCATTTTTTAATATATCCATCTTATACACAGTATTCATTAAATAAATAATTACCAGATGGCAAACTTAATTTTTATGGTATTATCAAACGTTGTGTACATATTTCTAGGTCTTCATACTGCTGGATTAAAAATGATGAAAATGTGATTATTTATATGTCCACTAATGTTTTTAAACCTGGATCATGGTATAGTATGTGTCCCTGGCATACTGTCTACACATGCATGTGTCATCCTTTATCTGTGTTTGCAATTTTGCATCTTTACACAGTAAAAGAAGGGAAATTCTTTATTTTGTTATATACATAATACAAAAAGAATCAAGTACACATGAGACTTTGCTCTACTGGATTTTGTTCCACATGTCACATAAGAAGCTAAAGGAATGTGGTCACAAAGCCTAAAATAAATGTCAAAAGTATAAAATTCCATCTCCATCTATAAAGCTACAAGATAAAAAGTTAGTATCTTCTGGCCTACTTGCCACTGTGTGTACTAGGTCATTGCTGTTTAAAATCCAGGACAGAGCAAGAATAGAGCTTTCCAGAAAGAAGGAAAGAGAAAAAAAAAAAGAAAGAAAGAAAACTCAAATCTATTGTAGCTCTCACATTTCATGTTATCCATATTGCTTAAAGTCAGGTAATTGGTGACTGGTTTGAGATAATTTACAGTCTAGTTGGCAAGGCATAGAATTCAATACCCTCCTTAGAACAAAAGAAACTAAGGAAGTCTACTTTCACCACTTTTAATCAACATGGTACTGGAAGTGCTAGTCAGAGAAATCAGACCAAGAGAAAGAAATAAAGGACATTCATTGGAAAAGAGGGAAAAACTTCCATTTTTTTCAGATGACATGATCTTGTAAATAGAAAATCTCAAAGACTATACACATGCACACACACACACACACCTAGTACTAATAAATAAGATAATACTAATAAAACTGGAACTAATAAATGAAGTTATGAAAGTTTCAGGATATCAAATCAACACATGAAAATCAATAGAATTGCTATATGTCAATAATGACTTTTCTGAAATAAAAATTTAAAAAATGATCCCATTTACAATAACTACAAAAAATACCTGTAGTTGTATTCAACTGCTCACCTTTCCTCCAAAATGCGCTACTTTCCCACAGTCATACCTTTAGTCATCCTCTTCTTCCCCCAGCAACTTTGCTCCTCACTAATTGGCATCCTATTCCTATTAGGAATAAATTTAACCAAAAAGGTAAACGATCTCTACAATGAAAACTATAAAACACTGATGAAATAAATTGAAGAGAACACACACAAAAATGTCAAGGCATCTTGTGCTTATATATTGAAAGAGCCAACATTATTTAAATGTCCATATATCCAAAGTAGTCTATATATTCAATACGATTCCTATCAAAAACCAATGACATTATTGAAAGAGTTAGAAAACAATTAACCCTAAAATTTGTATGTAACTATGAAAACCTCTGAATAGTCAAAGCAATCTTTGCAAAAAGAAAAAAAAGGAGGTATTATATTACCTGACTTTAAAATATTTTATAAAGTTTTATTAATCAAAACAATACGGTATTTGCATAAAAATAGACATATATACCAATGAAACAGAATAGAGAGCCTAGAATTAAACCCACACTTCCATAGTCAACTGATTTTCCATAAAGTTACAAAGAACATACATTGGAAAAAGGACAGTCTTTTCAATGAATGGTGCTAGAGAAATTGGGTATCCATGCACAGAAGAAGAAAACTACATTCTTATCTCTTGTTAGTTACAAAAATCATCTCAAACTGGATTATAGACTTAAATGTAAAACTTGAAACTCTGAAAATAGAGGAAAGGCTTTAGGGCATTGAAATGGACAGAGACTACAGGAAACAAAAGCAAACGTAGACAAAAGGAACTACATCAAAATAAAAAGCTTTTGCTTACAAAGTAAACAATTCAACAGAGTAAAAGATAACCCAAAGCAACGGAAAAATATTCTCAAGTATTCATCTGATAAGGAATTGATATCTTGAGCATATAACAAACTTCCAAATTCTCAATAGAAAATGATAACAATAGTAATACCCAATTAAAAATAGACAATATAACTAAATAGATGTTTCTCAAAAGAAGATATACACATGGCCAATAGGTATATTAAAAAATGTTCAACATCACTAATAATTAAGGAAATGGGAAGCAAAATCACAATGAGCTATTGCCTCTCCCCAGTAGGAATGGCTATTATCAAAAACACAGATGATAAAAAGTAGTGGTGAGGATGTGGATAAAAAGGAATCTTTACACAGTTTGTAGCCATGTAAGTTCATACAGTCATTATGTAAAACAGATTAGAGTGTCCTCAGCAACTTAAATATATAATTATCATATGATGTAACAACCCTACTAGTAGTACATATTCAAATGAAATAAAATCAGTATGTCAAAGTGACATCTGTACTCCCACGTTCATTGGACAGGACTATTCACAATGCCAAGAAGTAGAAACAATGTAAGTGCCCATCAACTGAAAAAGGGATAAAGAAAATGTGATACACCTACACATGGAATACTATTCAAGCATTAAAAGAATGATATCCTGTGATTTGCAACAACATGGATACAAACAGAATCATGTTAACTGAAAACCTATTCTGCTCTCCACATGCCTATTTGATCACTTAAGTAATATCCACCAGAGGGTGGGACTGCTACCGCTTCTTCATGTCTACAGGATGGCCTCATCAACATACTCTTGAAAACAATAAAATAAAATCACTATATATAACAATCCCTATACATAATCTCAAATAAAGAAACCCTCAATAGAGTTCTAGTAAGTCTCTGTGACTAGTGAGTCACATGATCCAGAAGGATGGGAACTCAAGTAGCAAGGGAGAGTTGCTTAATCTGGTCTTCAGTGTAGGCGTGTAGGCTCACAACACAACGGTCTAGGTGCCATTTCAAATTAATTGTCTGGCTTTTACCCTGTAGTAGAGTAAGACCAGTATTTTAAATTTAAAACATAATGATCTTCAAGTGGACCAGCTTTTATTTACTTTTTCTGCTTTATACAGAAGCAATACAAAGTCTCCCTTTGCCAGTTGGACATCCTGAATAACTTAATTGAATGTCAGATACAGTGATCCCCAGGATTCTATTTCTGCTGAATGACCTTCAGTGACTTTTTGGATGCCTGGGGGCCAGACCTGAAGCAGTAAAAGACTCTGTTTTCACCTAACTTCTGATAACAGCATATCCAAACCCTCAGCTTTGATCTAACCTAAGGAGTAATCATTTCTGTCCATGAAGTTACCATGTCACCAAAAGCAGAGTTTAGTTGTACCTGCTGAGTTCAAAACGTCTGAAACAACATTTTTAAAAGAGGAAAAGATGTGCAGAGAGATAACAGCAATGTACAAGATGGAGGAAATTTTTAAACTCATTATCTGAGTTTAAAAGAATTAGTAAAGAAACAATGCCATTTCTACATACTATGTATAATGAGAATAAATTAAAAGAAAGTAACATCTACTAGATACAGAAATAAATATAGCAAAGGAAAATAAATCAGTGAAATAAAACACACTGCCTGAAAATGTCAACCAAAGCAGAGGAGCAGAAGCTTGGTTGATGTTTTATTTCTAGCATGTGAGCTTTTCTAAATCCCTTTTTTTATGTGTATTTTCATCAAACACTTTCAGTGGAGGACCAAGTCTATAACATGCTATAAACAAGGAAAGAGAAAGGAGTTATTGACCAGAAACTAATAATAAAAACTGCATGGAAGGATAAGGGACTTGGACAAGCAAATTATTTTACTATAGAATACTTTCCAAAAGCTATAAATTTATCACTTTATTGGAACAAAGGAAAAGTTGAAATGTAAGTATTGATTACTGATCTTTCATCATGATGATCTGATTTAAGTGTGTACTTATTTAAAGGACAATTTAATTCAAAATGAAACAAAAGCAGAAGTATAATTTCATTAGTGACAAAGATCAAAATGTCATATTATTTAAGTAGATATGGTCACAAAATAAGTTTGAAGCCCTCCACTAAATACTAAAGTTAGAGTGCTTGTCTGCTGCCAATGATTTTACAGCGGTCTACAGCCATGCTATGGAAATCATGTGAGCATCCAGTCACAGAAAGTCAAGGGCCCTATGTTTTCTTTCCTATGGTGAAGTTAGAGAGAAAAGTAGGAAACAAAAAGAGTTTAGATAAATGAGGAAAGTGACCAGTAGAATAGTACAAGGGGATTGGGGGAGGGAGTGAGGAGAGGTAAAGGAAGAACTAATGAATAAAACTGTTCAAATTATGCTATGTCCATATATGAAGGTATCATAACCAATTCCACTAGCATGTATGGGGAGGGGTAGGAGTTGAGTGAAATCTAGAGAGAAATACACCAAGAGCTGTGTGCATGTTTGCTTCTAACACTTTGAACATCACTAAGATGTATAATTACAATGTACCAATAAATGCATTAAGAAAAAAGAAATTAGACAAGTTGGCTGACCTTGGCTGAAATCTCTACCTCTGGCATCAGACACCACACTACAGGTGTTATGGATTGAATTTGGTCATCACAGAATTCACATTTAGGTCCTAATCCAAGCACCTTAAAATATGACCTTATCTGGAAACAGAATCTTAGTAGATATAACTTTTTAAGATGAGGTCATCTTGGAGGAAGGTGGGCCCCCGATCCAATATGACTGGTATCCTTACTAAAAGGGAAATTTGGGGCACAGACAGGCATATAAAATAAACACCAGGCAAACATGAGTCCAGCTGCCACAAGCCTAGGTATGAGGATACTGATCTGCTACTGATCCTTTCCTGGCACCTTCAGAGGGAATGTGGCCAACACATCGATCTTGAACTTCTGGCCTTCAGAACTGCAAGACAAAAAAATTTCATATTTAAGCCACTCACTTTGTGGTACTAAGAACTAATACAATGGTATTGTAAATGTGTGGTTAGACTAATGAATTACTAATTCGCTTATTGCTAGTCTCATTCCTATGGTAGGAAAGCTACGCGAACTGTTCGGTACATTTAAGGATGATTAGTTTCACTTTAATTCAAATCTTGTAGGTGAAGGACAGCCACTTGAGATCAAATGGATTGGTAGGCTGGAAGACATAGCTTTATTCAATTCCTGAAACACTCTCAAATCATAAAAAAAATGCATCTACATTACTTTAACCTTTAACTACTAAACAAATACACATACTTTTCTTTTCCTAGAAAGATATGCTGCTAGATCACCAACTTTGATAGTTAAAGAATTAAATTTAAAAATTCCAGGAAATTTCTTCTGGATCCTTGGGTAATAACCGTGATTAAAAGTTTCTCCATGTGCACCACTAAAGCTATGCTTCATGAATAAAATAAACAAAACAAATGGGTATTCATTCTCAAAATGGCAGATGGTGAGCATACAGAATAAAGAATGTCCAGCTTTATGGCTAATTCGAAGTTATAAACCTAGAGGATCATATGGGGCTACAATTATATTGTTCGGACACAATAGAATATAGCAGATAATGCCTACTTAACAGACATTTACTGAAAATTTCAACAAATGTAATCAGAGCTTTTTATGCTTTCTAATAACGGTTTGTTAGTACATCCTGTCTCATAAAAATAAAGATTGCTAGCATTACAGGGAAAATCCAATAATGTATTGACTTATAATTCCTATATGTAGTACATTTCATACTTTTTAGTGTACCAGTCTATGATCAGTGCTATGAGCTCTGAAAAATGTGTATATATGTGTAAGCCTCACTAAAGCCAACAAACAAAATAGATCCATCTCCCCAAATAAATCTCTTGTGCTTCTTTGTAATTTAATCCTCCTTCTATTCCTCTTACTTAATAATCACTGATCTAATGTTGCTCATCGTTTTGCCTTTTCCAGAATGTCAAACAAATGGGACCCTCCAGGATATAGCTACTCCAAACTGACTCCTTTCACTCAATGTTATTAATGTATTAGATTGATTCATATCATTGACTGTATACCCACCCACCAGCTAAAGGACATTTAGGTTATTTCCAGTTTGGGGCCATTGTAATATATAGGCTGTTTATAAGGGTGCTATAAACATTAATGTACATCTTTTTCACTTTTCTCCAATAAATTATCTAAGAATAGGAATGCTAAGTGTTATGGTAGGCAGACCTTCAACTTCCTAAAAAATTGTGTACTATTTTCCACAGAAATTACACTATTTTGAATTTCCAGTAAGCAATGTGCAAAAGTACCAATTGTAGGGCTGGGTTTAGCTCAATAGTAGAATGTGCACATGCTTAGCATGCACAAAGTCCTGGGTTCAATATACAGCTCAAAAAAAAAAAAAGTTGTTCCACATCCTTGATAACATTTAATACTGCTAATTTCCTTTTTGTACTTCAACAATTCCAGCAGGTGTGTAGTGGCATCTCTTGTGGATTTTGCATATGCTTATTTGCCATCTGCCTTTCTTTTTGGTAAAATATATTATTCATTTTTTAAGTCAAGTTGTTCAATTTTTTACTACTGTCTATTGAGAATTCTTTTTATACTATAGATACTAGTTTTTTATAAGGTATGTGATTTGAAAATATCCTTCCCCATTCTGTGGCTTGTCTTTTGACTGGAAGTGGCATGTGACTAGGATGAAAATGAGAAACTCCTAAGAGCCACGGTAGTAGGAACCCCATATCACCCCGCTACCATCAGGAGTTTTCTCTCCAGAAGCCCACTAGGTTGCCATGATAAAGAACCAGACAGAAACAGGCAGTAGTGCAAGAGGGCTTAGTTGAACACAGTAGCTTTTTATCTTCACATCTATGTTTTTATGGGTTTTTTTTGTTGTTGTTTTTTGTTTTTTGTTTTGTACCAGGAATTGAGGCCAGAGGAATACTACCTCTGAGCTACATCCTCATTCCTTTTTATTTTGAAATAGGGTCTTTCTAAGTTCCTGAGGTTAGCCTCAAACCTACAATCCTCTTGTCTTAGCCTTCTAAGTACTGGGATTACAGACACGTGCCACCGTGCCCAACCATCTTCTAGAATTTTGTTTTTTGCATTTCTTAAACTTGGCGTTATACTTCTTACTTGGCTATATAACTATTTCTTATACACCAAGGTGCCAAATAATTGGAATATTAGCTATTTTAATTTGATTGGCAACTATAAGCCAACATCTGTCACCAGTTATGATTAAAATACTTATGAGAAAGAAGGCATAGTGGCACATGCCTATAATTCCAGTACTTAGGAGACTGATACAGAAGAATAACAGGTTTGAAAAACCAGCTTCAGCAATTTAGCGAGGCCCTCAGCAATTTAGTGAGACCTGCTTCCAAAATTTAAAAATAAAATGAAACTGGAGGTGGAGCTCAGAGGCAGAATGCTCCTGGGTTCTATCATATGTATATAAGGATAAATGGAAATATAAGCCACAATACACATTAGAATTTATTAAACAGCAACCCATTTTAAAAGGAACTTATTAAAAGTTAAATTGAAAATAACCTAATAATTATGATTGCTTGCTAAACAGTTGCTTGAATTCAGTTGTTTATCTCTGAAATGTATTGTGTAGAAAAAAAGTAGAATTCAAAGTAGATTAGTTAAGGTTAATACAAGATTGAGTAAATGTAAGAACATATAAGAGCTATATAAATAGTAAATTTAAAAACTAGAAAAGGAAAGGCACTTTCATTAATAAAAGTATCTTTCAATAATGTAGCTTGAAAACCTGGAAGGAGCTAGAATGGTACCACATGCTATAAAACCAATAAGGCAAATGTATAAAAATGCACAAGGAGTAGCTTGATTGATGGAAGAAATGCCTGCACCTTTTCAAATGGAATAAGAAGCCAAGCAGAAAAATAACTTAAGTGCTCCCTGATTGTAGAATTCATGAATAAGATCAAGAAACACTGCAGAGAAGAATGGATGGGGCAAAAGGAGCAATGGAAATTGGAAGAAAATAAAGCACCCAGATATGGCAAGCACAGGTTACACATACAGAAAAAAGAAAAAAAAAGATTTGTAAAAGCTTTCAAAGATAAGGAGTATACCCAAAATTTAAAAATTTGAAAGGCAATATGTTTCTAGTATTGACGAAAAAAAGAAATAAATGTCAGTCCCATGCTAAGAAAATAGAATTGAGAGGTTTAAAAACATTACTATCTTGATAAAATCCTGACTTGAAAGCTGGGGGTATAGCTCAGTGGTAACAGGCTTGCCCAGCACTGCAAGAAAAAAATCTTAATTTGAAATTGTAGAGATCTCAAAAACCAAACAGAATATTTGAATTGACCCACAATAAGTTACTGCAGATTTAGTTTCCAGCATTATTGTTTAAGTTAGTTGTGCCAATTTCTTTTATGGATTTGAAAGACAGAATATACTAAATAAAGGCTATGGGTCTAAAATATAATTGTTTCAAAAATAATTACAATAAATAATGTAAAAATAAAGGAGAGAAGTAACATTTATCAAGTGCTTCTTATGCTCCTCTGTCAGTTAATATTCAGAATGTTTTAAATTTACTCGTATTTTACAAAAAATCAGAACTCAAAAAGATTGAGAAATCAACCCTAAGAACAGCACTATAATCCAGGAAAAGGATTCAAATGCAAGTCTCTGAAGGTAAAACCAACATCTTTGCTTCTGTACAATAAATCTAGTAATGTACATAATAGAAAAAAATGACAGTATAAATTCTAGGAATCTGCAGTTAGAATAAAGGCATTCATTATAAAATACACTAGGCTTTGTAATATGCTTGACATTTTTCAAAATAACATATTACAATCTGAGAGTAGGAAAGACAACTGACTAAAAGATCCAATCAGGAGGAAAATGCTAGACATTAAGTTTGGAGTAGTTTTTAACTTTGAGCATCAAAGGTATCAAAGAACCATTTTTTCTTTTTGTTTTCCTAACCACAAGTATTTTATTTTATTTTTAAGTTTTTATTGGTGTATTGTAATTATACATGATAATGAGATTAGGTGATACATTCATATATGCATATAACATTATTTGGCCTATTTCCTTCCGTGAACCTCTTCTTTCCCTTCCCTTTACCCTGTTCCTCTCCCCTTCCACAAATCTACTGGCTGTCCCCTAATTTTCACGAGATTCCTCAAAAGCTCATAAAAAAAGAAAACCTCCTCCAGGGTATTAAAAAAAATTAACACCTCTTTTGCTTAAGTAGCTTTAAAAGCCTCATGCTGAAATAGAGATATGTTGCCTGGATTGGACTTAGATCTTAAACCATTCAAATCCATGAACACATCATGCTGATTTCATCATCTTAATACTTTGGAAATCATACAAGAGGGCTCTCAAATAATGGGTCAAGAATCAATTATGCCTTGATAGAGAAAACAATAATAATAATAATAATAATTAATAATACTAATATCTTTGCACCTATACTGTGCTTATGATGTTACAGGCACTGTTATAAACATATACCAAATAACAAGTCATTTAATCTCCCCAACATTATGACAAAATAGGTATTAACGTATCAGACAGTGGATGTCAGTAATTTGACTCCAGAGGACCCATCCTGAGCCTCTGCACTCAGTCAACATGCTGCCTTTCTAAGGTGGATTGCTCTCTTTGACTTGCAGGGACCCCTGGATGCCTGGGAAATGGTAGAAAGTTGAAAGTGACAGAGGTAAGAGAGTTGGGAGAGGGGGCAGCAATCAAGTGAAATTGAAAGTAAAACCTTTGTGACTTTCCTGAGATCTTTGCCAGTGCATTTTATGTAATAGGCAAAGAAAAGAAAATTATATGCGCATGATATTCTAGGTAAAGTAAGTAGGGGAAAGCAGAACATAACATCCATAAGAAAAAAAGCCAAAGGGGGGAAAAAGAGAGGGGAAATGAAAGAAATAGATGCCTACACTCTGGAGTGAATAAGAGTTGAGCAAGAAGGGAAAAAGAGATGGTAGTGAAAAATTGATAAAAATTATTAAAAAAAAAAAAGAAGAAATTTTTATCTTTGTCAGCTTGGCTGCTTTACTTCCAGGAAAGTGCCACACACTGGGTAACTTATAAATAAGAGGAATTTCTTTCTCACAGTTCTTGAGGCTGGAAGGCAGATTAGGGCAGCAGCATTGTCAGGTTCTGTAAAGCTCCTCTTCCAGGTTCTCATGTCTCCACAGGGTGGGAAGAGGACTAATCTCTCTCTGGGTTTTTCCTATAAGGTACTAATTCCATTCAAAAGAACTCCACCCTCATGACCTAATGACCTCCTAATGTCCCACCTCCTCATCCCACTACATTGGAAGTTAGGATTTGAACAGATGAGTTTGAAGGAGAAAAATTCAGTCCACAAGAATTTCCAAGTCAACCCTAACAGCAAACTAGGCTTGATGGTGCACATCTGTAATCCTGGTACTAGGAAGGCTGAGGTAGGAGGACTGCAGGTTTGAAGCCAGTCTCATAAGTTTAGCAAGACCCTGTTTCAAAAATAAAAACTAAAAAGGGCTGGGGGTGTAGCTCAGAGATAGAATGTCCCAGGGTTCAATCCCCAGTAACAATGCAAATGCAAGGTATATATAAATCATTATGCATTTCTATGCAAGAAGTTTTCCTTTTAAATGTCTCCAGTTTCATCAGTGTATTATTGTGTTTTGTTACTTAGCATTGAAACATTTTCTTCTAGGGGAAACTCTCCCATTGTACATTCTAGTGGACAACTGTACCTGATTGTATAGGCTGAACGACCCAGGGATTTCTTCCTTGCCCTCAGAGAGCCAAATCAAAATCCAAGACCACCTCCCTGGTTCCACTGGAGTTCCTCCTCCATTATCTAAAGTCCCTCTTGTATTTCAATTACTCCTTAGCTTCTGCATAACTCCAGGTCCATCTATTTTCCTGCAAATGACATAATTTTGTTCTTTATTGCTCAGTAGAATTCCACTGTGAGTATATCCCATAATTTTGTAATCCATTCATCTGTTGATGAACACCTAGGTTGGTTCCATAATTTGGCTATTATGAATTGTGCTGCTACAAACATGAATATGTATGTACTACTATAATACTCTGATTTCAGTCCTGTTGGAAAAATACCCAGGAGTAGTATAGCTAGATCATATGGTAGATCCATTTCTAGTTTTCTAAGGAAACTCCACACTGATCTCCATAACAACTGAACTAATTTGCAATCCCACCAATAGTGTAGAATAGTCCCTGTTTCCCCACATCCTCACCAGCATTTACTGTTTGACTTCTGGATGATTGCCATTCTGATTAGGGTAAGATGGAATCTCAGTATAATTTGCATCTCCCTGATTGCTAATGATGTTGAACATTTTTTATGTATATCTTGTCCATTTATATTTAGTCCAGTTGCCCATTTCTTGATTGGATTATTAGTTTTTTTAGTGTTAAATCTTTTAAGTAATTTGTATATTCTAGATATTAGTCCTCTGTCAGAGGAACACTTGGCAAAGATCTTTTTCCATTCTGTAGGCTCTCTCTTTAGACTCTTGAGAATTTCCTTTGATGAACTAAGATATTTTAGTTTAATACTATCCCACTTATTAATTCTTGTTTTAACTTCCTGAGCTTTGGCAGTCTTATTGAGGAAGCTCCTACCTGTGCCTGTATGTTGGCATGTTGGATCTATGCCATTCTCTAGTAATTTCAAAGTCTCTGCCCTAATTTCCAGATCTTTGTTCCATCTTGAGTTGACTCTTGTGTAGAGTGAGAGGTATGAATTTAATTCCATTTTTCTACAAAAGGATAAGTAGTTTTCCCAACATCATTTATTGAAAATACTGTATTTTCTCCAATGTATATGCTTGGTATCTTTGTCAAAAATCAATTGGCTATAAGTGTATGGATTTGTTTTTGTCTCTTCTAATCTGTTCCATTGGTCTATGTGTCTGTCTCTGTGCCAATACCATGCTATTTTTAAGATGAAGTATGACAAAGAAATTGTGAGAAAGTCAAGATAGTGGCTTTCCTGCCAGTGTCATTAAACAAATTAAAGAGATAATGACAAGCTTATATGCTTAAATATTTGGCTTAAGGAATAAATGCCCAGAATCTTTTTCTGAAAATATTAAAGAATTTAACTCCTAGGACATCAGGCTGAGGTGGTGTTCCAGACAGCATTCTCATAGCCATAATCTAAAGACCTGACCACATAATTTAGAGAAAAGATTTATTTTCTTATCATTTTGGGTTCAGTCCATATGAGGCCACGGGCCACAGATCTCAGGGCATGGCAGCAGGAAATAGAAAGAGGGAGAGCACATGGGCTGCGCTCACATCATGGGGGCCAGAAGCAAGAAAGAGAGTAGGGGGAGGAAGAACCAAATATAATCCCCAAGGCTGCACCTCAAGGGACCCACCTCTAGCCACACCCTACCAGCCTATTGTGTACCACCCAGGTAAATCCATTGCAATGGGTTTATCCACTGCTGGAATTACAACCCTCAAGACTCAATTATAACAACTGCAAACACCAATTTATGAGTTCTTCAAAGGGCCATTGTATATCTAACCATAACAAGTAGCCAAAAACCAGATGTAGGGTTGGGGCAAGTAACTTGTAGAATTCTATTCATTGAAGTTCATAGTTTTGCCAGTTCTTTTTACATATGTGTTATAGTGATGATAACACTGGAATATATACTGGAATAGGTATAAATCAAAAGATTCAGGGGAAATAATGCACCTTGAAGGCCATCCTCATCCTCACCCCACTGGAAGTCTCCCTTGTCAACTACACATCTGTTTTCCCCTTTTATTAATGAGTTCTTCCTCCACTGCTTGGAGTCTTCCCTCTTCTAGGGAGTCATCTTACAATAGGCCATCAATGTGCAGGCCCCTTCCGCCTCAGCCCAGCCTGCCTGAAGGTCAAACATATCATGGAAGGATTCAGAGCTCTGCCTTGAGCAGCTGGGAAGGATTATAAGTGTTTGCTCAGCTGATTGCTAGAAATTTGGACTCAGTGATGGATAGCACTAAAATGAAGTTGACATGCCCAAAAGCCTGTTAATTTCCACTAGGAAATCCTGTGGTCTCTATATTCAAAATATACTCAGGATACAACACCTCTGACTTCTTCCAGTGTTAGTATCCTGATCTGAGTCACCATCATTTCCTACCAGGATTACAGCAAACACTTATACCTGGTGTATGGGCTTACTGGCATACCCAGAGATTATTGCCAATTTAGTAGCCAGATGGATCTTTTTAAAATCTTAGTCACACAATGCCACTTTATTCAAAACTGTACAAAGTCTCTCAATTTCACACCAGAAAAAAAATCCCTTAAAATAACCCTTACACCTCTGTATGATACAGCACCTAGCTTTCTCCTACCACGCACCTCAATTTATTCTGCTCCAGCCACACTGACCTCTCTGCTGGAACCTTAACCTGCCAAGCACACCCCATGGTAGGGTCTTTGCACTTACATTGCCTTCTGCCTGGACCCCTCTCCTCTGCCCCTGGATATCTGTGTGGTCAATTTCCTCACCTCCTTCAAGTCTTTTCTTATCCTTTCTTCCCAATAAAGACTACCCTGATCATCCTGTTTAATTTGCAACCTGCCTCCTTTTTCCCGCCAGACACTCTCAGTCCCCCTTGCCTTTCTCTGTGTGTTTTCTGTTGCACTCAATGTTCTAACATGCTATGTAATAACTTAGGTAATTTGTTTACTGTTCGTCAACTATCTTCTTGTGGTAGAATATAAGCTCCCAGAAGTCTGGCCTCTTGTGGCGGTCCTGGGCCCATCTATCTGCCCTTTTCTCAGAGGTGCTGATTCCTGCAAGCTGCATTCTCGGGCCAGACAAGAAACCTCACTGAAATAGGCTAATTAAGTAGGGATTAGTCTTTCAATCCCACTCTACTTTGACCCTCCAGAATCCTGATGTTTCTAAAAAGATCTTTAACACAAACTCTCTCTTAGCACATTGTTAATTGAAATGAAGAGATCATTTACTAAATAGTAACCTGAAGGTTACAAAGAGTTAATGCTACTTTCACACGGGCTGCACAGAATCAGGCTATGTCTTTAGAAATGGGATTTTATTCAATTGGTGCTTAAATATTTGTCTTGGTTTGTATAGGTTTTTTTTTTTTTTTCACAATCCTAAAAATACTATATTCATTTGAAAGGGCTTAGAAATTGAAAATTATGATAGAAAGTTCCTAAAGCCAATTTATCTCCTCTTGATTATTTTCTATAACTATTCCCTGATGTTTCCTTCTGTCTTTTATGTCTTTTGGAGTAGATTTGCAGGATTTCAGAAACAGTCATGGTGAGCTAGCTGCATGCTAGCGTTCCAAAGTCTGTTTCCATATTTCCATCGACAGTAGGCTATTTGTTCTTGGATATGTCCTGAGGCAATCTTGACACAGAAATGCAAAGTAATCACAGTTTTCTGGAATCTTTGATTAAAACTTACAGTGATAGTCTTGGCAGTGGAAATATTCTTATACACCAAGGTGTCATGAGGTTCCTCTTGAGACTGTGATTAGATAATGAATCCACATAACCCTGCAAAAGTAACTTTAAATCTATTATAAGGGCTACCATTTATTCAGCCTGCCATGGACTGGGTAGCTTATTAACATTATTGCTTTGAATTCTCACAACTCCTGCTGAAGATGTAATATTATCATCCTATTCTATAGAGGAAGAACTGAAACTCAGAATTAGATAGCTACAAGTGACACAGGTGGAATTTCCATGTTGATCTCCCTAAACCCAAATATTCAACTATTCCCACTAAATCTGGTATCTTAGGCCTTATGAAAGGGAAGTATGAGAAGAAATAGGAATGCACAAATATCTACAAGTTTTAATGATTCCCAAGGTAACACAAATTCAACTCAGAAAGAAATAAACTTACTTATTTCAAGAGGAGAGTGAAGTGTATTCAAGTCAGTGGGTCCAGCTGGAGGTGAGACCAACTAGAAACACTGCCTGGTTTCTTTAATGGTGGTAGTGCCTACATATAATGTAGTACAATAACTTAATTACTTTTAAATTGGCCAGAAAACACTACTTTAGCAAATAGCTAAACAAAGAGTCATTTAAGAATCTAGCAAGAATACATGGGGAAATTTTTCTTTACTACCTTTGAGTGATAATAGTAGATAATGCTTTTCCGGGTTTAATATGTACCTGTTAGCTAGAGAAGCACTTTTATGCTATCTATCCATATATATATACATATATATAAATATATATATATACATATATATATACATATATATGCCTTCAAATTCTTACTATCAAGTATTTTAGCTGAGGAAACTGAGACTAAGAGAGGTTTATAATTTGCCCAAAATAGAAAGATAGAAAGTGTAAGATTTGGCAATTAAAACCCTTATTTTTTTTAACCAAAGGAGTGTTCTACCTTTGAACTACATTCCCATCTTTTTTTACTTTTATTTATTTATTTTTTGTGGTACTAGGGAATCCAGGGGCATTCTGCCTCTGATATACATCCCCAGTCCATTTTTATTCTTTTTTTTTTTTTGAAATGAGGTCTCATCAAGTTGCTGATGCCTCACCAAGTTTCTGAGGCTGGCCTCAAATTTGCGAACCTCCTATCTCAGCCTCTCAAATACTGGGATTATAGGCATGCACAACTGCACCCAGCTTAAGCAAAGTTCTCTTAAACACTATAAAGTATTGGTTGTTATACTGGTCATAGTTCACTAGAGTAACAGAACTCACAGGACATGTATATGGTAAAAGGGATTTATCATATCAGCTTACAGTTCAAAGCAGTGTAGTCCCAAGTTGCCAGCTGTACATTGAGAGCCAGAGGAACCAGAAGCTGGTTGAGTAGTCTAAGAGCTGGAGTCCCAGAATCAGAGTGACCACTAATTCAGACCCAGTCCAAGATGTTAAAGAAAACTCTCTGGAGAAATGATGGTGAATGTCCAGTTTGAAGAGCTGAAAGTCAATATCTCAGATGAGAGCAGATGTGCTTTCTTAAGGAAGAACCACCCATGCATTCACATGCCTTTTTTCTTCTTGTATCCAGGTCCTACACCTATCAGAACCATGCTGTCTACATTCAGGGCAGGAATTCTCCTTCAATTTTTCATTATATAAACTAATCATCTCATCAACACACCCAAAGTCACAGAATCCTAGATGTTTCATGATCCAGTCAGGTTGACAATCCAGAGTAACCATCACAGTGCTATTATTGCTTCAGTACATGTCCCCATCCTCATGCAAAGTCACCTCTTAGGAAAACAATTGTCACGGTTCCATTCATCATAACACAAAATATCAAAAAGTACTTGAAATCAACTATACAAAGTTGCAAAACTTACATCGATCTATTTGTTCTGTAATAGTAAAAGATAAACTTTTCAACATACCATTTTGGAAGGAGATCTTATAACTGCAATAATATTCCCAATGCATCCTACCTTTTTGTATCCACATCTCTGTGTAGTCTCTTCCACATTCTTTTAGTATTGTGCATGTCTAGCTTTGAACAGTAGGATATAAGCAAATGTGACACAAGCAGAACACGTGCTAGCATAATGAACATGCTCTTTTAGAATACTACCTCTACCATGTATAAAACTCAGGCTACACTGCTGAAGAAATGACATGGAAGAGAACCCAGATCCCTTGAGCAACAGCCCCAGGTAACTCCCAGACAGGTAAGTGGTACTACTTACCCAGCTCCAGGTGAACCACTGATGACTATAGACAGAGGAGAGACTCCAGGCAAAATCAACAGAAGAACCAACAACTGAACTCAGCCAAATTAAAGAATCATCAGCATATAAATAGTCATCACTTTAATCCACTAGGCTTTAGGGTAGCCTGATATCAGCAATAGATAATAAATGAATTTCCACACACATATAAGCACATGTAATATGCATACATATACCCAATCCTCTGCCAATATATTTTCACATGTTACTTCTGCTCTTGACACTACCAGACTGTTATAACATGTCCAGAACATGTTTCTCTATATTGTGTGAATCATGGATACTGCTGCCTTTTTTATTTGCACTTTTATTGAGCTTATGACCACTTCACAAATACAAATTTACTCTGCTATGGTATAAAACTATCTGACAAATATGATGCAAACTGAAGTCCAGACTATTATAGACACTCCTTAACTTAGGATGGGGTTATATCCCAATAAGGGTATCACATTGTCAGTTGAAAATTCATTTAATACATCAGAATCAGAAAACCCAGATGGGTGCTTTGTAAACATGATAGAATGCTAAAATACAAAATACAATAGCCTAAAAGCCCTGGCAGTTCAGTATTGGTTGCTGTGTGGCTGACTGAGAGCTCTGCCTGCCGCCACCTGGTGTTATGAAAGAGTACTGTGCTGCATAGCAGCAGCCCAGGAAAAGATCACCATTTACCATCAAAGTAGGCATTCTATTGAATGTGAATGTTTTCATACCATGGTGAAAAATCCCAAGTCAATTAAATATTGTCAGTGATAGTCTGTATCTCAATTAAACATTTACATTTTCAAGTATTTAGGCATTACCTTCCCTTTTTTGGGGGGTGGGGGTTGTCCTGGGGATTAAACCCAGGAATTCTCTATTACTAAACTATATCTCTCTTCCATCGTTTATTTTGAGACAGAATCTTGCTAAGTTGCCTAGGCTGGCCTTACACTTGCCATCCCCTTGCTTCAGACTCTCAAGTAGCTGGTATTACAGGCATCTACTGCCATACCTGGCTCCTACCTTCTTTTTAGTGATTAAAAAATAAAAGACTCTGGTAAGATAGGGATGACTTTAACAGTAAACAGTAACATTTTATAATTCAGAAACATTGGCTTAAAGCGAGCTTCATGGACAGATAGAAAGTATGGCAATCTGTTTATGGGAAGATATTTAGTTATGGATGACTAAAATAGCAACAAAATATTAAATATTTTGGCACAGTGCTTCATTTCAGTCAAAATGTGAATCCTTGAGAAGGATAATTTAGCCTCTTCATTTATTAAGAACTCAATACAGCCATCTTGTATTTCTCCTTGAGTATGGGTTTCCCTAGATATTAGGAAGAGTGAAAAATCTAACAACTGAAAGGAGCATGGCTAAGAAGAAAGGAGAGACACATTTGATCCATTTCATTATTATTCTCAGGATCTGATCTGGAAGCAGGCTAACCATACATACTTTCAGGAAGGTAGGAAATCACAAACTGTTAGAGTCCCCAACTCCAGAGAAAAGAGGACTATTGCAAACACAGCCATATGGATGTCATGAATTTTAGAAATCCTTAATGCCCCTAATTTTCCATCTAGCTGCAGTTTTTGCCCCTGTACCTCCTAGAAACCTACATAACAGCAAAAAGAAGAACTGCATAGGCTCTTGTGAAATAAAAGATAGAATGCTGGAAATATATTCAAAGCTCTGCTCCTTTGACCCAAGTTCTCTTGGTCTATTCCTTCTGAAAAAATGAGAATAGTAAATCACTTTTATATGACTTTTCTAAGGCAAGGGTGAGCAAATTCTGGCCTCTAGGCCACATCCAGCCTACTCCCCATTTTCATATAGCCTGTAAGCTATTCCTAGTCTAGCCTACAAGGCACACAACATAACCAGCAATATGACAGTTTTTTCCTCTAATCTTTCATACATTTTTTTAAATTAATGTCAAAATTTAATAATAATAAAAATATCACCAACAAATAGTGCTTTTTATAAGCTCCTGAGAGTAAGAAATATATTCTAGTTAACTGCTTGAAGAAAAAAAAGTGTTTAATATTTGGAAGATATTCATAAAAACTTTTATATGAATGAATCCATTTAAACATTTTAGTCTATTATTAACAACTTAATTAGGTATCTTATTTGCTTATGTACAGACAGCAAAATCCTAATAAATGCAGAGAATATTGGATAATTAGACTAATACAGACAAGAAAACCAATTTGCAACATAGAATTATTCAGACTGGCTGCCTTTACTACTCTAATTGCATATAATAGCTCTGTTCCTATCTGCTTTGACTTGTTTCTGTGGACTTTGTCTTAAATGACAAAAGTGGAGTGTTTGAGACTAAGGAAAGCAGAGGAGGGAATATTACAAAAAGGAATAGAGGAATCCTGGGAGCAGATGGGCAGATTAGAGAAAGAACAGCAGAGCTGTGGTAGTAGCTGCACCTGTCAACATTTGGCTGGAAAGTATGTTCCCAGTTGATCTGATTTTAGAGTAACAGGATGGGCCCATGAAATACTGATCCTGACACTTTAAAATTGTGGATTTTACGGTTTGCTGCTGCTCCTGCTGGGCTGCCTGTTCCATTCAGCTATGCTGAATCCACAGATCTGGAAATGGCATCTCTTGTCAGGAGGAGGACTGCTTCCAAAAAGGCCAAGTGAGCCCAAAGAGACCCAAGACTGGCAGTGAGCTCACAAGGTATTATAAGGCATGGAATATAATAAAGGAAAGTGAAATGTTAGGAAAAATGTGGAAGTATTCCTATAATCAGTGAAATTGACAAATCATAAAAATATATTACTTATCTCTGGACCTTGAACAGAATGAAATCTGGTTTCAACGGGCTCCATAATGCCTACAATAAAGACTAAGATTGTAGATACTATGGCTCCTATCTTAGCAGAATATTGAGATGTGGACTCTGAACACAGGAAAGAAGGAGAGAGACAGGGATAGCATTAGAGATGGACTAGCAGCCCTGGATCCCCTTTCCTTACCACCACAGTCTCACCCCCAATCTCTTCTTAGCCCACATGACCTAAACCACTGACCAGTCCTCTGGAATTCTTGTATCAGGATTCCCCATTAGTCATTATATTGCCAACTCACTTTCCAACAATATGGAAAATTAAATACCTTAATTGAAACTCCTGAGGGAAAAAAAGGAACAAAATGTTGAGTCAAATATCTTTTTAAAACCCTAAATTTAGCCAGGCATGGTGGCGCACGCTTGTAATCCCAGTATTTGGGAGGCTGAGACCAGAGGATCCGGGTTCGCGGCCAGCCTCAGCTACCTAGTGAGGCACTCCCCAACTTAGTGAGACCTGGTTTCAAAATAAAGAATAAAAAATAGGGCTGGGGGTATAACTCGAAGGTAGAATGCCCCTGAGTTCAATCTCCAGTACCACACACACACACACAAAAAAACCTATTAAGCAAATGCAAAACCCCAAAAAAGTCATGGGAGGTGTTTAGTGGGAAAAAGCTCTAAAGTTGGGTTTTACCTTGTGAGTGTTTGGCAAATGCTGATCCATTTTTACTTCTGTTTTTATGTCTATGGTATGTGGAGTAACTGATGGGGTAGGTTTTCCTAACTTATGGACTCCCCCACAAAGCTAGACTTGAAAGAGCTACAATTTCAATGGGAAGGTGAGAATGAATTTGAAGTAATTCTACCCAACCATCTGCCCCTCATCTGAGACCTAGGGAAATCTTAGATTCACATGAGTTTTATCTGAACTCATCTTACATATTTTATCTGAAAATCTCAAGCTAAGAATTTAAAACATTTCCTAGCTGGAGGTGTAGCTCAATGGTAAAGCATATGCTTCGCACATACATGGGGCCCTGGGTTCAGTACACAGTACCAAAATAAATAAATCCATTTATTTAAATGTTCTGAAATGGAACTAGCAAATATGAAAATTGTTTCTTTCTTTTTTTTAATATACCTTTATTGGTGCATTGTAGTCTTACATTATAATGAACTTCAGTGTGATAATGACATACATACATACAGCACTTGATGAGCTTCTTCTGGACTTCCTGTCCACTCCCTCCCCTTCTCCATACATGACCTTGAAATTGGCATTGATAATTCCATTGATATATGTATGTAACATCAGTGGAAGTGTTTCCTTCAATCATTTCCCCTCCTCCACACTCCTTAGATGACTTCCCACTGGAGTTTCTTCTCTTTTATCTAAAGTCTCTCTTCTATCCTAATTTACTCCCTAGCTTCCACATATGAGAGAAAACATATGACCTTTCAGTTTCTGTGATAGGCTAATCTCTCTTTAGTGTGGTTTTGGTTTGCATCTCTCTGATTGCTACTGATGTTGAACTTTTTTTTTTTTTCATATACTTATTAGCCATATGCAAATTGTTTCTGAATAAACTTACTTTTTCCCTAGGTCTCAGATTATTCCTTCAGATAAACTGTATTCCCTAAATAAATCACTATAAAGCTACCAAAAAAAGAAGATAAAGAGGATATCTTAAGACCTAAGGAAAAGACAGGTTAACCTTTGAGGAAACTACAACTACAATAAAGGCAGATTTTTAGCAGCCCATTGTCAACCAGATGCAAATAGGATATTTTCAATGTGTTGAGGAAGAAAAATCATCAATCCAGAATTATATCTCAAAAAGAAAATCCTCATGAGAAAAAGATAAGACATTTTTATACAATGAAAACCTAAGAGTTTGCTTACCAACAGATCATCACTAGAATGAATTTTGAATGATATACATGAGCTAAAGGAAAATGTTCCTTAGGGAAGATGTGAGAAGCAAAAGAAAATAAAGTAGAGACACTGGGAAATAACTGTATGTATCTAAATATATATTGGCTGAATTAAACAACAATAATATATTTTAAAAAGAGGAAGTTAAAATATATGACAATAATATGTAAAGTTAAAGGAGAAGTAACTGAATTTAAATACTTTAAGATCCTTATATTGTTTTGGAGGAGAGTAAAAATATTGACTAAATTTAAATGTTAATAAGTAAACATATCACATTTTATAGATTATGAAAATGTTTCATAAAATTGTTCTACCTTTCCTTCTACCAGTTTTAAAGATAGAGTTCACAAACTATATCTTTAAACTATATCTTTAAAACTGATAGAAAAAAAGGCTAAATGAGAAAATGAATCCAAAAGAAGGCAAGAAGAAAGGAAAAAGAAGCAGATCAAAATACAAACTATGTAGAAATAAATCCAAATATGTCAGTGATTATAATAAATGTAAATAGGAAAAATGTTCCACTTAAAAGACAAAGACTATTAATACTTCTTGGATTTCTGTCATTTTTTTTAAAAAAGAAAACCTTTTTACAAAGGGTTAAGATATAGAACTCAGTAATATTGAAAGTAAAATGATAGAGAAAACATCAATGAAACACTAGTGATAAGAAACTACTGTTATTTTTCTTGGTATTAGACAAAATAGACTTGAAGCAAAAAATATAGATAAAAATTACTACATAACAATAAAAATAAGAAATATATTAAAAACCTTACATATTTATTAATGTTGCAGCCTTTCTAAACATAAAACCCCCAAATCTGGAGAATTATAGGAAAACAATTAACCTAAACAGACAAAATGTTAGTAATATCAGTAAGGGAAGTTAAAATATTAGTAGATAAAGTTAATAAACTTTATATACACAAACATATTTAAATAACTAGATCCAACAATTACAAAATATAGTTAGCTTTGTAAATCCTTGGGTTCCACATTTATGAATTAAACCAAATGCAGATTGAAAATATTTGGAAGAAAAGCGCACTTATACTGAACATATACAGACTTTTTTCCTTTTCAATTTTCCCTAAACAATATAGTATGACAACTATTGCAAAATATTTTTATTGTATTAGGCATTATAAAATAATGGAAAGATTAAAGTAAAAGCGAGAATATGCGTAGATTATATGCAAATACTATTGCACTTTGTATAGAGGACTTAACATCCAGAGTTTGATATCTACAGGAGTCCTGAAACCAATCTCCCATGGATGTAGAAGGACAACTGTATACACTGATTTCAAACTCACAGAGATCATTACAAAAATTCAACAAATAAGTGTTTATAGAGCAAATCTCAAATTCCTGGTAGTATAATACTGGTAGTATAACCATCGCATATTTTTTAACCTAATAAATTTAGAAGAAACTAATAACAAATATGTAAGTACCAAAAACTACAAGCCTGGCATGTATCTGAGGAGGCCACCTGTATGGAATGAAACTACGAGGATTTTGTACCTTATGAGTTTGAAGTGGGTTTCAAGCATTGACAGGAGATCAATTGGAAGGAAGAGAATAAGGGTATTTATTCAGATGCCTCCTTGGCCCTTGCCTCCAGGCCACAGTTTGGCACTAGCTGCATTCCTAAACCTCCATGTGCTCTTTGGTGGCCTTTCCTCCGCAGGCTATGCCAGGTAACAGTAACTGCCTTCTGCGCTTAAAGGCTAAGAAGTGGTGACATCTTCAGTGGTTACCATCTATTGCTGGTTTTCTTTAATCCTAATCTCAATGTCATAAATAGCCCCCATCATTAAACCTTCTTACGTTAGCATATTGTGCTTGCTTCCCACCAAAACTCTGACTGATCCAGTGAGGTAATATGTAATGCCTGGCACATAATAAGCAGTATGTAGGCATTAGTCACTATTGCTGTTTTTGTTGCTGTTATATTGTTTTGTCTAATGTCAAGAAAAAGCATTAGATAATTCAATACCCACTAATGCATTTGAAAGCCCACTTACAAAGTAAGAATAAAAGGGAACATTCTTAAGTGCAATAGTTAATTTTCAATTCTTACCTTGCTTGGCTCTCTCTGGAATTCAATTCCCTGATCATACTCTGTCTTGAAATACTTTCTGCCCTTGGCCTCCATAATCCAATATTGACCTGATCTTTCTCCTACCTTTATGGCCATTTTTTCTACTTTCATGGGCTCCTATTCCTCTACTCATTTTCTAAATGTTAGCATTCCCAAGGTTGTACTTTCTATTTTTTCTCCTCTTCTACTCTATACCTTCTCTTTAGATTGTTTAATCACAGACTTGCTGCTAATCATTCTCAAATCTCTACTGCCAACCTAGACCTGTCCCCTGAGTTATAAACCCAGACACAGCTACTCTTGAATGAATCACCATTCCTCAAACTCAATCTTCCCAGAGATATCCTCCTATTTTCCTCCTATTTGCTCTCCATCTTATTTCCATGATTTTAGCAAGACCCTCACTATCCACCAATCTCCCCAGATCTGAAATAAGAAGCACCATGATTCCTTCTGTCCCATGTACCCTCACACGTGCTGCCTCAGCAGCTCTGGCTGTCTGCTTTCCATCTCATCTGACATCTCTTGCCTGTGCTATTCCAATAGTCTGTTAACTTGTCTCACAATGTGTTTCTTCTTCTTTAAAACCATTTTCAAGGCTGTACCTTTATTTTTCCTAGTAATCAGGCCACTGTTGCTTAGGGTATTACAACAGCTTATTATTGTCCTAGGGATGGAGTTCAGACTTCTAATGTGGTATTCAAGATCTGGACTTGCGAGCCAGGCATGGTGGTGCACGCTTGTAATCTCAACATTTGGGAGGCTGAGACCGGAGGATCCGGGTTCGTAGCCAGCCTCAACTACCTAGAGAGGCACTCTGCAACTTAGTGAGACCTTGTTTCAAAATAAAGAATACAAAATAGGACTGGGGGTGTAGCTCGGAGGTAGAATGCCCCTGGGTTCAATCCCCAGTACCACAAAAAAAAAAAAAAAGAGAGAGAGAGAGAGAGACATCTAGACTTGCTCTTTATATTCTTCCTCTCTCATTTTGTCCTGAATTTACTCCAGTTCCTTGGAAATATCACTTTCCCCTACCTCTAGCTGGACACATAGACATACTCTTTTCCCTGACAATACTTTTTCTTATTTTGTGGTTATTTTTTTTTTAATTTTGAGATATGTGCCTTTTATCTTTGTGGGGGAATGGAGATTGAATGAAAGGGCATTATACCTCTGAGGTACATTCCCATTCCTATTTTATTTTGAAAGAGGTCTCACTGAGATCCTCTTGTCTCAGCCTCCTCTCATGTACTAGGATTATAGACATGCACCACCATGCCTGGCTTTTATCTTTTTATTTGATTTTTATGGCAAGTTTTAAACATATACAGAATTTAACAAACTCCTATTTTTATCTCTTAGCTTCAAATATCATTAACTCATAACCAATCTTGTTTCATGAATACCTTCATCTACTTATCCCTTTCTATATTATTTTGAAACCATATCATTTCATTTCTGTTTGTTTGTGTGATACTAAGGATTGAACCTAGGAGCACTCTACCTCTGTGCTCCATCCCTAGCCATTTTTAAATTTGAATTTGAGACAGGTTCTCACTAAGTTGCCCAGGTTGCTCTAGAATTTACAATCTTTCAGCCTCATTCTCCCGAGTAGTTGGGATTACAGGAGTGAATCACTGAGCCTAGTGACATATAATTTTATTGGCAAAATCTTCAGTGTGTATCTTTATAAGAACTTTTATCATAATGGTACTACTTTCATATTTTAAAAAATATTTAAAGTCATCAACAAGCAAGTAGTGTTTGAACATCCAACTGCCTCATAAATTCCACTTACTTGTAAATGCACTTATTTGTTTTTTATTGCTTGTTCATGTGACCCAAAACCCAAATAAGTTCAATACACTGTGATTAACTGGAATAGAACATAGTCTCCTTAATCTCAGATTGTTCTTTCATTCCTTGCCATTTATTAATTGAAAAAAATGGATGTCCTGTAGAGCTCCCCACATGCTAGATGATTCTTATTGTACCACTGTTGAATGTCTTAGCAGGTTCTTCTGTCATCTTGTAACTTTGTAATTGGCCACACAGACTTATATAGAATCAAGTTTGGTTGTTGGTGCTATTTGGGGCTGGGGATGAAACTCAGGGTCTTGCACAGGCTCAACAAGAGCTCTGCCACTGAGCCACACCCCCAGACAGGTTCACCTTTTATTTTTTGCAAGAATAAAATCCTAAGTCCTACAGATATCCTCACATAAAGAGATATTGTATATAATACCTGCTTGTTTCTCTTGTTGTAATGTAAGCATAGGGAGGAAGAAGGAAAAAGGAAAGAAGGAAGGAAGGAAGGAAGGAAGGAAGGAAGGAAGGAAGGAAGGAAGGAAGGAAGGAAGATAGGCTCCTTAATCTCAGATTGTTCTTTCATTCCTTGCCATTTATTAACTAATTGAAAAAAATGGATGTCCCGTGGAAGGAAGATGTTGTTCAATGTGTACAAAGTTTTAGTTTGACTAGAGGAAGAAGTTTTAGTGAACTACTGCACTGCGTGATAACTAGAGTCAATAATATTGTACATTTTAAAACTGCTAAGAGCTTTTTAATCTCATAAAATAAGGAGATAAGGTGAGAAATATGCAAATTAGCTGGATTGTATTATTCTGTAGTATATACAAAGATCAAAATGCCACTCTATGCCCCATACACATACACAATTATTATTTGTTGATTAAAATAAATAAAAATTAAAACTAAAAAATGAAATTAAAACTAAAAAAGAAGAGAGAGAGAGCTTTTCAAAGGTTGGTGAAAGGGATGTGCTTTAAACATTGGATCATTGACTGTCAACTTCAGTTCTACAGTGACATCATGGAAGCAGAAAAGAGAAACAAATAAACGGTTGTCTAGGCTTTTTTGCCTTCTAGAATTAGGCCATTTAACAAGCAAGTCTCAGCAACTTTCAGACTTAGATGGATTTAAGGCTTTCAATTCCCTCAGATGAGATAAGAATAGTACAGAAAATAATGCATTCAAGAGAAGTTGAGATATTAAGGAAATCCTACAGTGACTGTGCTTGAAAAGAAAAAGAATGAGGGTAGGCAGAAATGTCAGAAATTCTTTGGCCATTGCTCAACCCACATATTCCATTCCTCTGGCTTCCCTCTTTGGTAACTCTTTTTTGTTTATTTGTTTGTTTTGTTTTTTGTGGTACTGGGGATTAAACCCAGAGGCATTCTAAAATCATGCTATACCCCCAGCTCTATTTTTATTCTTTATTTTGAAACAGAGTCTCACTAAGTTTCTGAGGGCCTCTCTAAGTAGCTGAGACTGCCTGCGAACCTGTGATCCTCCTGTTTCAGCCTTCCAAGTACTGGGATTACAAGCATACGCCACCATGCCCGACTTGGTAACTGTTTTCAAGTTCAGTTTTGACAAATAAAAAACTACTCTCTTCTCTCTTATCACTTCCCTTATGCTCCAAAATGCAGAGCATGCACATCAGTTCTGAAAGTTGAGCATAACTAGGAGTCACACATGGTTTACATTTCTGCAGCTAAGAAGTTAACTCAGTTATGCTGGGGTAAAGCATTTTACTGAAAATGTGAACAAAGAATTGGTAAATAAAACAAGCAAAATATTCATCCCTAATTACACAGAACACATCAGATCAAATAGCATGGAACCATAACAATTCTCTTTGTGGATAAGAAAAACTCCCTTTCAAGGTTTGACTCAGAAGTCCAGGAAGCCTGTATGGATCGTCAGAATGGGTAGCAGTCCTGTTTTAATTCTAACAGTATCATGAGTATGTAATAACAAACTCCTCATTAAACAGAAGTTTTTGACAACTTCATTTCATTTGTACTTACTGTAGGGTGATGATAATGTTGCTTTTATCATTATATCCTGCACTGTAGCATGTACATGCATATTTCTAATATTTCTAATTGGCACCAAGATGATCCCAAACAAAATGGCATGGTACCAGCCAGGCACGGTGGTGCATGCCCATAATCCCAGTACTTGGAATGATGAGACAAGAGGATCACAGGTTTGAAGTCCGCTTCAGCAACATAGCAATGCTCTCAGCACCCTAGCAAGATCCTGTTTCCAAATAAAAAATAAAATAGGGCTGGGAGTAGAGTTCAGAGGTAAAATACCTCTGGGTTCAGTCCCCAGGACCACATGCACGCACACACACACACACACACAAAATGACACACACACACACATGTGCTCTCCTTAATTTATCAAAAATAACACTTCAACACATTACAATGCAATATTTAATATGTATTTAAAATAAAGGAGCACACCCAACAATTTAATATAAACGAGAAAATGTTCCTCAGATAGGCTTTACCCTAGCTCAAAATAAAACTTCAAGTGATGCCACTGCTATGTAATGCAGACACTTCTTGCCAGGTGAAGTATTTGAAATAGGAAAACAATTGTTCACATTCAATTTTGAATACAAATATCTTCTCTAAGTGCTGAGCTTTCTCATATAGCCTTTCTTTCTTGGCAAGATTATCTCATCTCCTCAAAACATTTTCAAACATTTAATTTAATAATGTATTATGATGTAATGTAATGTCCTCCAACAATACCAGAGTGCATGAAAGACAACATAATACAATAAAGGGGTTCCTGTGGCAACTTTGACCCAGATTCCCTAAGGGCATAAGCAAACAATATGTATCAAATGCTATCTATCTGTCCTCTATGTTTGTTTCTAAAACATTTTGAGAAAGAGGCTTATAAATCTTCTATTAAAAATTCATTTCTTATTAGGAATATTTGTAATAGACAAATGAATAACATTCTTCCAATAACTAATTTTTTGGCCTTTTTTTAAGCAAATGGGTCAAAACAGCTTCAAGGCTAGAACATGGATTTTTCTTTATCAATTCTAAGTAAACATGGATTTTTCTTTATCAATTCCAAGTACTTGAGACTGTATGCATATGCATGTTAAAACAAACACAGTACCTTGCTCCAGCAGTAAAGTAGAAGGATCAGATGTAGACTAGAGAGAAAAGACTAATAACCTCTAGTTCAAGGGAGAAATAAATGTCCTGGGGAAAAATACTAGTCTTATCATTACTTTTTTTGTCCCTTTGGAAGATGTTTTTTGTTTGTTTAACATTTTATTTATTTATTTAAATTTATTTATTTATTTATTTATGTAAGTACTGTGGATAGAACCTAGAGGCATTCTACCTCTGAGATACATCTCCAGTCCTTTTTTATTATTTATTCTGAAACAAAGTCTCACTAAGCTACTGAGGGTCTTGCTAAATTGCTGTGGTTGGCCTCAAACCTGCAATTCTCCTGCCTCAACCTCCCAGGTACTGGGATTACAGGCGTGCACCAAGGTACCCAGCTTGAGTTTCTTTGCTTGAATCTTCTACTCACTTATTTGTGTATATTAATCCTGTATTTTTTCTAATTTCTACTATAATTTGAACCTTTTCCAAAGAAGGTCTGTTTGAGCCTGACTCTTCAGGTCTTTGTACAACTTACTTTTAAACTAGAAAACTGAATTTTGTGTTGTCACATATGTGCTAGGGGAAGGAGGACTCAGGGACCTCAGATAATATGAATTTTTTTTTCTAGGATCACAAAAAGTCCATGGATTTTGCAGGTGAGGTATAAATGATTGGTGAATCAAGTCATCAAGTCTCACTGTACTGCCACTGTACTGTGTGATCTCTATTAGGATAAGATTGGTGGCTGGTTGCTTTAAGTAGATTTTTAAAAATTCTATTATAGTTACTTTATGCTTTATGCTGACAGTCACTATTTCCATAACATTTAGCACTGTTAATTTTATTTTGGCTATATTTTAATAATGCCATTTTATTCATTTTAATAGTTCCAATTTGATCATATGATCATAAAACCCCAGCACAATAAAAGTAAACATGCTACATTAAAGAGCTCATATGGTCTCTTGCATGTCCTCTGATCTCTATTTTCAAAGCAAGGGGGTAAACACTATAATTACTGCATGAATTAAAACTTTGCCACATCAGTTTTATTGTGGTACTAATAGGTTGGCAGAGTACATTTTGGAATATGGTGATACAAATGCTTAATCTCTGAGTAGAACAATAAAATTCAAAGACATAACATCCCTTTGGGGGGAGGAGTTGCTTTTGAATGAGCTCAATAAAAAAAAATACAAACTGATTACTCCAAGCACACTGAAAATTAGATATCGCCAGAAGGAATGTGTAAAAGGCTTTCTGATGGCTTGGATTAGAGACAACTATTCCCACAAAGCCTATCAGAGATAAATGAAATAAATGGAAGGAAGATGCAAACTCAGTCTTTGTTCCAATCACTGCCGAGTGTCATATTGGAATTCTCAACACAAAACCAAATGGCTGGCAAGATCATCTGTATGCAAATGGAGAGTCAGTGACCCCTCCCCAGCTCGGTAGCTATTTTGAGATCACTGAAACCCACGTTATAGGACAGTAGCTTCTTTCAATAACTATGTTGCCTTTTGAAGATACCTTAAAATTTTTATATGAATACTCAATGCCTAAACATATTTTACTTTTACAGTTTAGATATTTGCCATTTCTTCCTCTGTATAGCATCAGCACTCCCTTCTATTGGTGAAAGACAAGGCTCTGTCTCTGAAAATCCAAGGGAGGCAGGCTCTCTCTACCTGTCACTGACACTTTGCCACTTTGAATTGTGCACGAGTGACAGACAGAAGCAAGGACAGCTTGGGATGCATTCTGAGAGGCTCCACCAGCATGGAGGCGAGGGTCATGCCGGCTGCAGCAGTGCCTAGAGGGGTGTCCCTACCCGGCTGTTTCTGCAGCATGACCTTCACTGAGGTTGTCGCTGCTGAACCTGCCCGCATTCCTGCCAGTCGACAGGGTCTCTCTGCTTCTCAGCAAACAAGGGTGCTTCCTGATATACTACCAGCAAATCTTTTCTTTCCTGAAGTTAATGAGAGTCAGTGTCTGATATTTGCAACAAAGAGCCCTGACTGATATGTGGAGGGTTTCCTTATTGTAAAGTGTTGTCAGCGCTGCCCCAATGTGCTTTGTTCTATGTAGAAAAAGAATACTTGATGGGAAGATGCTCTCTCTCTCTCTCCCACATGTCTATTTGTATCGTGAAAACCCTTATATTTTTGTGCATTGACCAGATGAAAATACTATTTTAGAGGCAAATTAGGATAGATAGAACTATTAAAGATTATTATTGTGGCCATATTATTATGTCATGAAATCAACACAACAAAGATTTAAGGACCAAGAATTGGTCACCAAAACTCATAGAATGGACTTACAGCTCTTTAAAAAAATTATTTTGTACTGGAGATTGAATTCAGGGACATTATACCTCTGAGCTAGATCCCTAGCCCTATTTTTTTTTTATATTGAAGCAAGATCTCACTAAGTTCTTGAGGATCTCACTAGGTTGCTGAGATTGGCCTTGAACCTGTGATTCTCCCATCTCAGCTTCCCAAGTACTGGGATTACTGGTGTGTGCCACCACACCCAGATAAAAATTTCTTAATAATTCTTAATAACATGTCATACATGGTGGTACATGTGATGGCAATGCCAATACTTGGGAAACTGAGAAAGGGGGTTGCAGGTTCAAGGGTAGTCTAGGCAATTTAGCAAGATCCTTAGCAATTTAAATAAACTCTGTTTCAAAAGAAAAATGAAATAGAGTTGAGAGTATAACACAAAGGTAGAACACATTTGGGTTCAATCCCCAGCACCAATACATATATATGAATGAACACTGAGATAAAATTCATGGATGTCCAACTGGGTATAATGTAACTCTATAACTAGCAACCAGCTTTGGGAGGCAATAGAGTATAATCTTTAAGTCCATAGATCTGATCTCTGTTCCAGTTCAGACTTGTCACTGACCAGCAACATGATTTTTAACCATGCTCCGTCTCATCCTCCTCATCTGTAAAATGTGTATACTGAAACCTCATTCACAGGGCTTGTGTGAGAATTAACATCCCTCCACTACGTGCACACACTTACTCACCAGCATCCCTCCACTGTGCGTACATACACCCCCACACACACACACACCAGCATCCTCCACAGCATGTACACATGTTACATACCAGCCCCCTCCACGCTCCCCAATTCCACCGCAGCAGAGTTGGACCTTACATTGGGAAGGTCAGCACAGCTCTAATTAGCATTCTCTCTCTAGTCTGGCCCCTGGTGGACCTCACTAAGGGAGCCTGTCCTTTCCCTGTGCCTCAGTCCCCAGGGGATTCCAGGTGCTGAGCTGCTGGCCTTGTTGTTTTCTAGCCTACATCATGGTTAATGAGATAAAAACCAAAACACTCTCACCTTTATCCTGAGAACGATACTAGCAATTTGCTCTAGAATTAAAAACACTTTGGGATTTAAAAAAAGAGAGCATAACATTGAATTCTTCCCTGCCCCTTTAAGATTAGGTCCCCAGGCCTTCCACTTGCACTACCCACTGTCCCCTTCCTCACTTTAGACAAGCAACTGACTGGTGAAAAACCATCCATAAACCTCAAGTTACAGAGGATAAGATGCTGCCCACTGCTAAGGAACAATCTCAAATCTCACCCCAGCAACCTGGCCCAAGCCATCCTCACCCCAACTCACTGCTGGGCCTCCTAACAGACTGCCCTGCACTGCACTCTGGCCATCCTATTTTCTACTAACATTCTGGAGTTATCTATTTAGAACATAAATCAAATCACTGCACTACTCCTGAAAAAACTTCCAGTCATCCACTCTGCACTTGGAATACAATCCAAGCCCCACATTACACTTCAACCTCCACTTCCTATCCTCTCTTCAAACCCCTCTTCCTTGCCCACCTTTGTCCTCCTTCCCAGCCTTTGATGCCTTCTTCACAAAAGCCAAGGACTTTCTGATGTGGGCTTCGTGTCAAGTTTCCCTCTGCACAAATCGCCTCCTTCCCCAGGCCATGTTTTCATTATAGCCTGTCAGCCAGGCCACTGAGACATCCATCGCCAACACCAGAGTACTTGTCATTCTGTTTTATTTTCTGCAGAACTGCTTTGCTTTGTTTTGTTTTGTTTCTATCTCTCTCATCCCCCAGTGGAGTTCAGTGCCATGCAAGCAGGAATCAACTTAGTTTTGTTTACCAGTGTGTCCCCAGTACCTCAAGCGATACCTGGCAGTTACCAAATAAATAAATGCTCATTACCTAACTGATTGAATGAATGAATGATGGTTCTTCTTTTGAAATCCCCAAAGATATGGTCTCTATTGCCCCTTCACTTTCTTTTCTGAAAGTTCGTCTCCATTGCTGAATAGGATTCTATGGGGAAGAGCGAAAAATGACTCCATGGCCACCTGCAACTTCTGGTTCTGTTAGTAAAACAGAGTTTCATGGTTGTAGCTTCTGCCAGCTTCCCAGATAACTGCCTAGACTGTCCTTTGTCCAGGGTCTCTTATGCTCCCTGTGCCAGGAAGCCATATGGGGCTGTACCCCTAGATCAAACCATAAGAGATAACCTCATGTGCTAACTCCACGCCCATTCTCACCCAAGAGATCCCATTACCACACATCAAGGTGCCGGAGGCAGCTCAATGTGCCTCAAATTGGGCTTTCTGGCCCCCACAAAGGGGATGAGGAAGCAGTTCATTAACCAACTTCAAATTTAAGAATAAAACTCCATATTTCCACAGGAGGAAGGAGATGTGTTTTTTGCCAAGAATTCCAGTCTGAGTTCTAACTCAGTCTTTTAATTCCTAAATGTAGGAGAAAAAAAAAAAAAAAAAAAAAAAACTAAACAATCAACCTCTTAGAATACATACATAAGAAGCTCTGTTTAACCCTAAGCTATTTAACACCTCAGTGGTTTTATAAGGGCCAGAGTCTCATTAAATCTTGTGTGTGTCTTTGTGTATAAGGCGAAGGGTGGCCTGGGGTGATCACTGCCACAATCAACTGTCACACTGAACAAGCTGCAGGGCTGAAATGAGAAGGCAAGCAACAGTGACATCTAGTGTGGGTAGGAAGCGCCAGTGTGCGCAGCCTCCTGAAACAAAGAGGCTGGAGCAGAGAGGAGATGGGAAATTAAGGTCAGAAAAGTGATGCTGCTTATCCAGAGCCTGTTTCAAGAAGAAAAATAAAAAGGGCTGGGGATGTAGTTCAGTGGGAGAACGCCCCTGGGTTCCACCCCAGTGCCACATACACACACACACACACACACACACACACACGATGATAAAAGTACATGTGAAACCAGAAAGCAGACACAGCAGATGACTGTTGGAAAAGATTCTACTCAAATGCCTCTGTCTCTAGGTCTTCTCCCCAATTTTACATTATGATGCATTTTACCACCCAGTCTCCCACCTCTGCCTTCCCTGCTTCCCTGAATCTTCCCACTGCACCTCTGCAACTCCTCCTTATCCTCCTGTTAGAATATTTTAAAGGGAATCTGGACACCAGCTGCCCTGGGACCTTCTTTTTTTTCTTTTTTTCAGTGCTGGGAATTGAACCCAGGGACATATTACCTCTGAGTTATACCCCTACCCCTCCCTTTTTTTAAATTTTGAAACAGGGTCTAAGTTGCTGAAGGTCTGACTAAATTGCTGAGGCTGACCTCAAACCTGTGATCCTGTCTCAGCCTCCCAAGTACAAGGATTACAGGTGAGCACCATCACACTGGCTCTTGAGGAAAAGCTTTGTTCTTTATTAATCTGACCCATGCCTTGAGGTAGGAGAATGGATGGCTGCTTTTTGTGCTCCCCATCACCTATCTTCCCTCCCCTTTAACAAAACTCCTTTTCCTGAAAGCCCCTACTAGCCAGTTATATCACTCTATGCCCATGCTGGTTGCAATTATCTGTCAAATGCCTGCTCATTCAAAATTGTTTGAATACTTAAACTCCTAGTTCCCAATCTGCCCTAGACCACACCTCCATCATCATTTTCAGTATAAGTGCAACCTCTCTATGGACCCTGGCTGCTCAGCTCTTTGACCTCTTCATACCTAATGACTCTCTCCACACCAGCCGCCCATTTCCATTGTCTCACTTATAAACAGAAGCTACAGTAGCTCTGAAAACTCAGTTTCCAACCTCCCATTCCCAATTTGGTATCAAGTGCCCGCACTGACCTATTCCTCCAGGCACAGTGAAAACTCATCTCCTTTAACCTTCTTACCTTCTTCACTTCTCTCGATTCCCACCTGGACTCACTGTCCTCCTTACCACAGCCCATTTACTCAAAGCCCAATGCTTTATTCACTGCCCTACAAGTGCACCTTCTCAAGGACTTTGCTGCTTTACTCAACTTACTCCGCATCAGCAATTTTCTCCCCTCTATTATATCAGTTCTATATTTTTATAAACATGCTGCAGTATCATGTTAAAAAAAAACTCAACCCCCAAATTTTCTGTTCCCTCCTTCATAGCCTAATTCCTCAAAAGAGGCATGGCTGGCCTTTCTCCTTTCTCTCTCCACCGATCTCATGAATAAGATGGTGATGAAGTGGTTGACCATTCTTAAAGAAAAATTACTCAATTCATCTGCCTGGCTTCTCGTTAAATTCATAACTCCATATTCTCTGTAGATGATCTCTACTGACTGGCAATTCTGCTGGGTTTCTCAAGTAGTACTGCTTTCTAGCTCACCACGAACTATTTTATACATACTTTATCCTCACTTCAGTATAAAAGTCTTACCTCATTACTCCGAAAATAAGAAAGTCAATGATCTGCTTTATATTCTCAGTCCTATACATATAAACCTACCAGAATCAGCACCCATTTCTCCTTCCCTCTGCCTGTCTGAGTTTAAATAACCTGTGAGTGCTCAAGTTCCCATCCTTCTCTCTCACCTTCTCAAGGACTTCACTACTTTAGTCAATTTCTTCCCCTTCTGCATCATCAGTTTCCTTCTGTTGCACCCCCAAATTTTCTGTTCACTCCTTCATAGCCAAATTCCTCAAAAAGAGGCATTGCTGGTACTGCCTCCGCTTTCTCAACTCCCTTTCTCTCACTCACTTCAGGCTGGTTTTTGGCCCCACCCCTCTGGTAAAAACTGTATCCTTAACCTCTCAGAAGCCCATTAATAAGAGTTAACCATGCCATTCTCCCAGTTTCCCATCTCAACTGATTTATTTTGTTTGTTGATTACATTTATGTTAATTGAACACTTTAAACTTTTCTTTTAGCACTTCCAACAAAAATGCCTTTATTCATAAGGAAGGAAAAAACCTACAAGCTTAGTGCCAGGGGTATAGTAAGTATTCAGTAAGGTTTTGTTTGTTTTGTTTTTGCACTTAACCACTAAATCTTAATTGAACTTTTATTATTATAACATCAATACAATATTAGTAAATACAGAGAAATATAAAGAGAATACAGCAATAAGTTTGAAGGAAGGGTAGGGGCTTAGAGGGGAGATGTGTTGAGGGAGGGGAGGGTCAGGAAGAAGGGGTGGGGGTAAGGAGGAGGGGTACTGAGAAGGGCAAAAGCAAGGGGTTTTATTCATCACTTTCTTATAATGTTCACAAATGTTTACCATCCATGGCTATCATCAACTTCATTCCAGCAACAATTTCTCAAAGAATACCATCTGTCCCTTAACCTTCTAAAGGTTTTGCTCACAACCAGGTCCCTGGAGTTAATGCCTAGGGCCTTTATTAAATGATTCCAATCACCTTTGAACTTTCACTAGTTTTCCATGTCCAGTTCCCTCTAAACAGGTTGATCGCCTGCAGTTCCTTCTGACTTTGAAATTTTTTTAAGGGTAACGGGTCAAATGTAAGTACCCGTGTTCACTCAGAGTTATCTAATACATAATATTATCTTAACTTCCTAAATAATCCCACCCACTTAAGATTACTTATAGTCCTACCCACACTAAAATACTTGTGATTATATATTCCCAGTTACTTAAATTACATAAATAAAAACAATGCAATGTTCCACAGATGAATTCTATCATGTTCTACAATCTGAAACAACACCGAACTTTCAGTCCCATAAGATGTATATTCTCTCCAGATAAAAATGTAGCATGGTCCCCACTGGGCTCTTCTTTTCCACAGGTGGTCCTTCATTGCTGCTCAGAACTTTCCAGCAAGGTGTTCCCTGTTGCCAAACAAATGTGATGTAAGATGTCTGTGGTAGATGACTGGATCAATTCAGGAGTCCAAGAGGTACCTGCAATCATAAACAGAACTCCAGACTGCACATTATAGGTGTGCCCTTCTTAGTTTACTGCCCTTCTTCCCATTATTTAATCAAATTAAGACAAGTACCTCACTGCTCAAACTAAATTGACCCTTGATTATTGTATATAAACATTCTCTGTTTCAAAATCCTAGCCTGATGACCTTAGCTTCCCATTTTTTCCTTCCTTATGAATGAAGCCATTTTTGTTGGAAATGCTAAAAGTTTAAAGTGTCTAATTAACATAAATTTATTCAACAGACACAAAATAAATCAGTTGAAAGGAAACTTGCCCAAATTTCAGTACTATAGAGTAAATTTAAGATTACTTATCCTTAACACCTAAGATCTATAGATAGTATATATAGTAAGGGAGCATGGTACACACTGCCAAAGTCAATCACAAGCTTTAAACAGTCCAATGAGTGTCAGGGAGTATTTGAGTTGCAGACCCACACCAGCATGCTCCCCCTGTCTGTCGTGGGTCAACTTCTCCAAACTTGCTTGCAGTGGTGGCAAATGTCTGTGTGTACATGCCAGAGAGGGGCCTATTTCTGGGCAGTCTGTAGTTTGAAGATGAATTGACAGGGTGAAATTGACACAGAATGACTTAAATTAAAATGTATGGAAGATGGATTAAGGTAAACTGAAGAGACACTTCACAATAGTCCAGAAGCACAAATGTACCATTTTAAAAGTACTCTAAAATACATGAGTGACAAGCTTTCTGACTCCATTGAAAACAAAAAAGGAAAGCTGTTTGGAAAATAGCCATTTAGGTGTCTTCTTCGAACTTGCATATCATTTTGTGTTATTTTTAAAGGCCCAATTGAGAGAATTGAAATTATATATGATGTTACGATTGAAGATGAACAAGATGCAAGATGTACTATTGTACAAACACTCCATTTTGGAGCATAAAGTTCACAGTAAAGAAGTATCTTACACTACCTTACTTAGTTTTGTTTGTAATTCAATGGAAAGTTTCAAAAGCATAGTCACCACTTTAAAACAATGTTAAAGAACACAACTATAGCTAAAAGTTTTAAGTATTTAAAACATATAGCTAAAAGTTTTAAGTATTTAAAACACGCAAGGGGAAGGGGGCGATAATGAACACGTGAAAGGTGATGCTGATGAAGAGAAACTTCACCATTAAGACTCCAGGTAGTAATAGGCAAATGAGAGAGAAAAATGGTTCAAGGTAGTAGCAAAGGACCAAGCAAAAAGAAGTCAGATGTTCCCAGGTGAGCACGAAGTGTTCAGGTGACACCAGACATGTCAACTGACTAAAGACAACTCTTGTGTTGCCTCCTGATCTGCTTCATGCAAGGCCTTTTATCTATCTTCAGCTTCTGGTCTTGAGCCCTCATATGTGCTTGATGGAAGCCATTACTGGCCTGGTGATGGTAGGATGTTGTGTCAAAGCCAGAATTCTTGGGTAAACTTGATTTGCACCAGGATGTGAAGGCATACTCCATGTCCCAGGGGTGTTTGCCGGCTTCTGGGAGGACCCCTCCATTTGCTGCTCCTTGAGAATTAATGGAACCATGACAGTGGAGTCTGATGATGAAGTTTCGAAGGGTGCAGCCAGAGGACCATGGAAGCCTTTCCATACTGCACCAGTTAATTGTGACTTCCTTTATAAGGTGTCAGGCCCTCCTCCTCCAAGGGTCCCGAAGTGCAAGAAAGATCATACCCTTCTCATCTCCCCGTGCTTAAAGAAATTATTAGCACTTCCTGTGTTTCACCGGCTTCTGCGTAAAGAAATTTAGCAACCTTTACTTTTAAATGCTTAGAGAGCTTTCAGCAGGCAAAACCCAGGTTTTGTTGGACAGTAAACTTAGTAATTGGCAGTTGAAAACTGAGAGATAATTTAGCACACTGTCCGATTGAGAAGTTCAACAGGAATCATCTTTGAGGGTGGAGATCCTGAAGGAAATGACTGGAACTTACGTGGTGTAAAACCGAGGAGTCGGCGGCAGAGGAGGAGGCAGTGGCAGCGGCTGCGGATACTGGGGTAAGGGAGACTGGGGTACCAGTATGGATTCCAGGTGATCATGACAGGTACGTGGAGAGAGTTTCCTTGACCATCTCATTCCACTGGGTACCAGGCGAATCCAACTGGGTAGGTCAGGTACGTGGTATAAGCAGGGTATCCCTGGTATCCAGGTACTTGAGGGACGTATTCTGTGTAGGTTGCCAGGTAGGCTTGGTCTAAGTTTGGAATTGGCAGGTGTCGATACTGATTCTGGATAGTGAAGTGGTTTGGAGCTCGGCAGTAATAAGAAACTTGCAGCTTCCACCATCCTTGACAGACATGGAGAACTTGGGCCCTGTTGGGTGCGAAGGTGGGGGTAATTAGCCCATCCCTCACGTTTCTTGCCACACAGTCTCGGAAAGTTGCCATCTCAGGTACAGACAGTGAGTACACGCGTCCACTGGGAATGCTGTATGCTCCAGGAATCATCTCGATGTTGGGGTCAACCAGACAGTGGTCTGCATAGACATGCTCATCTACTGGAGTGTAGACATTCTGGACGTAGTAATACCTCACTGGTTGGTAAACTCTGTACCCGTTGACTGGGTAGTAAAATGACGGATGAGGTGCTGGGGGCGGCAGCGACGGAGGTATCGGAGAATACATCCGGCAGTGGTATCGGCAGTATTCGGAGTCGAAGACGATCGATCGGGTGCTCCAGGTGATGTTGGGGTCATGTGTGCTTAGCCAGCGAATCCCCAGGACGACAGGGAAGACCGGACACTGAGTCACATCAAATGACAGCGCTTCGCGGTGATCTCCCAGGTCAACAATCAGGTTGTGTGTTTCGTGGACAATGGGTCCCGAGGCTATGGGGCGCCCGTCGATCGCTTCCAGGAGTATTGGCCAATCCTTGACTCTTACCGGAATTCGGTTCTGAACAACGTATTCGTGATCAATGAAGTTGCCTGAAGCTCCAGAATCGACCATCGCTCGGACAAACAAGGTGAGTCTACTCGGAAGATGGATGTGGAGCGTGACTTGCAGGTGTGCAGATGAAGCATCATCATCTTGGGGGGACCTAATGGTCCCTCTACCACGAGGCCGGGGACTTTCCCGCCGGTGAAGACTTGGAGGTCTTGGCAGGACAGTTGTCGGCATAGTGCCCTCCATTCCCAGTAGAGGCACAGGTTCAGCTTGCGGCGGCGTTCTTCTCTTCCTGGGTCAGGCGCACGCGGGCTCCTCCCACCGGCTTGGTGGGGTACACCTGGTGCGTGCGAGGCTTGATGAGCACTCCAGCTGGAGCCGAGCGCCGCTTGCAGGCAGCCGCAGCTGGGGCCAGGCGTCTCTCCAAATGAATGCACTGGTGGATCAGCACGGACAGCGACCTGGCGACCTCGAGGTGGTACAGCTACTCCTGGATGTGGTCTCTGAAGCCCTCGGGGTACTGGACAATCAGCGCAGGCTCGTTCCAATCCAGGTCCTGGGTGATCATCTGGAAAGCGTTGGAGTAGTCAATGACAGAGCCCATGCCCTGGCGCAGGCGGCGGACCTTGCACTGGGCGGCCTCTCGGCGCCGGCGCTGGGGTCTTCGAAGACGTGCTTCATTTCCGTCTTGAAGGCGGGGTAGTTGAGCTTCACATAGTGGGCTCGCTCCAGCTTCGCCGAGGCCCAGCGGGCAGCACGGCCGGGTATCACGCTGGTCAACAAGCAGACACGGACGCGATCCAGTGAGAAGTCACGAGTGCCCTTCTCCATGAACACCTGGCACTGGGACAGGAAGGGGGCCAGCATGTCTGGGTTGCCGTCGAACTTCTCGGGGAGGTCTTCAGGGCACTCTTCCTCGAGGGGGGGAGGGGCTGGGACAGCGGCCGCTGCGGCACCCTGGAACTCCATATCATCTTCCTCATCATCCGGGATGGGTTCCACCTGTTCATAGAGGGTGGCGTTCTTCTTGGTGATCTTCTGCAGGTTGTTCTCCTCGGACTGTCGGATGACCTCTCTCAGGTTGTTGATCTCTTCAGAAAGCTCGTTGTGGCGGCGCTCGGTCGAGTTGGGCATGCAGGGGCTCCTGTGGCCATTGGGCTTGTTAGGACGAGGTGATGGGCAATCGGGAACCATGGCAACCGTGGCTGCTGGGGCAGGGGAACTCCCAGGTGGGGATGGAGGCCTGAATTCTGAATTCTGGCCTCCTCTTGCACTCCTACTTCTCTTTGTTTTCAAAACTCGTTTATTTCACGTGAGGACTCCTCTGCGAAGAGACAGGATCCCACACCTGGTCAGGCGTAGAATCTGCTAGGTGCTCCGCAGACTGGAGTGGCCCCCGACTCGAGGTTCGGGAACTATCTCCGCTGTTCTCCTCAGGTCACAGGTTTCTAAAACACACACCAACCAAAGTTGAAGTGCGTGTGGTAAGTGGTTTTTTTTTTTTTTTTTTTTTTTTTTTTTTTGAGAAGAGAAAAGAGAACCTTTTATTTTTAGTAGTTTTCCTAAGATAATCAATGTAAACATTTTTCTTTCTGAGTAAACTCATAACATATATGACAAAGAATTATTCAGAAGTTTAAAACAGAAAAATTGTAAGAATACTCTTTAAAAATCTACAATTCAGACAGCAAAAATAATTGCTTTCTTTTTTGCTTCCATATCTAAATTTTGTAGTGTCACAATAATTTTCACTGTTAAATATAGAAAAAGATTTCCAGATAGCAAGTAAGGGATAAGGTACAAGCTTTCTTGTATTTTTATTTTTATTTATTTACTTTTTGTACTGGAGATTGAACCCAGGGACATTCTACTTCTGAGCTATACTCCCAGCCCTTTTTATTTGTTTGTTTTTATTTTGAAACAAAGAGTCTTGCTGAGATTCTTGCTATGTTTCTGAGGCTGACCTTGAACCTGTGATTCTCCTGTCTCAGCCTCCCAAAGGCTGGCTTTATAGGAGTGTGCCATTAAACCTGAACCATCCTTTCAAAAGCCACAGCCAGGCATGCATACTCACATACACCCATAAGCACTACCTGATTTCTGACAATAGAATTTCAAAAATTAAAATATTAGGATACCATAGACTGATTTTTTCTGTTTCACAAAAAATAATATGCTGAAAATTAAATTATTATAAGCTATTATAAGATGTGCCTATATTATAGAGTTGGAAAACTTTTAAACAACAATGGGTTAAATGAGAAATGTGTGCATATGTCTTTATCAGCTTGTATCTAACAAAGATGTATGATTATAATGCACCAATTATTATAAAAAACAAATAAATAAATTTGCCACTAAAGTACATTCAAGAAATAAGTTATTAAACTGGGCGTGGTGGCACATAACTGTAATCCCAGTACTTGAGAAGCTGAGACAGGAGGATTACAAGATTGAAAGTAGCCTCAGCAACTTAACAAGACCTTCAGCAACTGAGTAAGACCCTGTTTCAAAATAAAAAATAAAATAGGACTGGGGGTATAGTTTGGAGGTAGGATGTCTCTGGGTTCAGGCCCCTGTACACTCTCCCCCCACAAAAAAAAGTAGAAAAGGTAGTACTACTTCACTTCAACTTTTCCTTTTTTTCTATAAATGGACAGCACTGAATTGGTATTGTATCCACCAAGATATCCAAACAATATTAATACCTATGTAATTCATCTTCTTAGAAGGTGTTAGGATTTAGTAAACGTATATGGTCAGCAGTTTTGCTCTTAGAAACCTTTATAAAACCTTAGAGAAGAAGGGGGTCAACCAGGGATGGGTAGCCATATTTACCAAAATGGAAGATTGACTGTATCCCTTTCCTTGACATCCAAAAAGTCAGAGAATTATTTTAATGAATTGCTAATATTTCCCATTTTAAAAAAGAAGTCTAAAACCAACAGAATTAATTTTTTTTTGCATTTTTCAAGAACTCAAATGAGAAACGTGCTTTGTTATTCAGTTACACAAAGAGTCTTTGAACACTTTTGAAAGTTTGTGTTAAAAGAGGCAGTTCTTGATATTAAACTTAACAGTACAGAATATTATAATATCAGCCACCAAATTGTTTCCATAGTATTTTAGTCTTTTAAACTTTTTAAACTTAGCTACTGCTTTGAAGTTATAAAAGACATTGCATGCCTATTATAAAAATTTTGGGAAAATGAGAAAAAATAACCTTAACTCAGAACAATATAATTTTAGTAAATCGACTTTGATTTCCTTGCATTGTTTAATTTTAATGCATGAACAGTATTTTCATACATAGGTCAAAGATTTTTTACAAATTTCTGTATAGTCAGATAATAATTATTTTAGATATAAGTAAGAAAACTGCTTGGCACAGACTGAATTTTCAATAAGTGGTAGCTATTTTGATGTAATAAAATAGATATTTAATATAGTTTAAAAATATAAATTGTTCCCATCAGACTAACATTCATCTTGTTTTGCTTTATGATACTGGGGATTTTACTCGGGGTATTCTACCTCTGAGCTATGTCACCAGCACGTTTTATTTTTTGTTTGAATAAAGGGTCTCACTAGGTTACTTGCAGCGACATTCTTTAAGATGCACCTATATCTGTATTATAAATTACTGACTTTCATCATTTCTAAGAATCACATTGTTGTTTCAAAGTAAGTGGTTCTTAAAAAAGTGAATAAATGAACTTTACCTGAGTTTTGAATGTCGATTCTGCTTTTAGCCCCAGTTAATTCTCCTTTTAACTATTTCATCCTTCATCTCATCTTTCCTTACTAAAAGGATATCAATTGCTGGCCCAAGTCTAAGTGACTTTTAGTATTAATTTTCCATTTCCTTCCCTGTAAATACTTTGGACTTTGACAAGGTGCAGAACTCTAACTATATTCTTCAGCTATTTTCCCAAAACATTGCCCTTCTGTAGCTCTAGAGTAGCAACTTTATCTCTTCCAGCACATTATAATGAGCTAAAGAACTTTTGAAACTCCCACTAGCTATGCACCAAACCAATTAAATTACAGTTGCTGGGGATGGGACCTAGGCATCATTACTTTATAGACAAGTGATCCCAGTGTGAAGCCAAAATTGAGAACCACAGTTCCAGAGTCAGCTTTCTCTCCATCTTTCCTCCATGATTCTGAGCCCTAATACTGATTGCTCAACCTGTGGCTCCACTATCATTCCACACAGCAGCAAATCAACAAGTATTGAATTCCCTAAGTACTCACATCTGTGACTAATTTGACTTCCTCCTCAGTTGTTTTCCCCCGCCCAGCTGCATCTTTCTCTATTCATGGCACTAAATTCTTAGTTTTAACAATTGCACTTTAAAATTCTTTTCAGATTTGATCCCATGTTTTCTGCCCTCCTCAATTCCAAAACTTAAAGATTTCAACTCAATCTTCTATATTTTTTCATCTAGCACATGTGCTCATTCTCTCTTGCTTTCACTCATTCTCACCCACCTGCCTATATTTATGTTTTAATCATAAAAAGGCGTATATATAGACTGTTAGTAACTCAGCCTGTCTCTGTTATGTACTCTGTCTTCCCATGTGTCTTGACTCTTGATTATTTGACTACAATCACAGATCAACACGTTCTCCTGCATTTATCTTCCTAAATAGAACACTCTACAAGGAGGACATATTATCATTTATTCTTTCAATGTCTGGAGAAATCCTATTAAAATACAGACCACTATTTATGCTTTGGTATAGACTTGGGGATTAATTGATAGAGGGTACTTTAAAGGAAAAGGAAAATAGATATTTGAAGATCCATAATATTAAAACACATACATATGAACACAAAAATACATGGTGAAAAATAGAAAAACATTCTGACATGTCATGAACTTTTTAATCACATCAATTGGTCCTCATGATGTGTCTATAGCCTATAAAATTGCATGACTTAAATTGGAGCTTGAAGATAATAGCTTTAGTTAGCTTGCATTTAAACTTTCTGTACAGATCCAATCACACTCTAAATGGGACAGAGAAAGCCATTGAAAACATGGTTAGGGAAATAAGTTTCTGGTTCAGAGTATAGTTTGCATGAAACTATAGTTTTGGTTGGTAAATTTCATGCAGTAGTTGAGATCAATCCAGATCCAGCTGTAAGTAAGAGGACTATCAGACCCTCCCCCCCAAATATATACATATATATTCATTCACCAGTTCAGCAAATGCTTGCTGATTTCCTAAACTTCTCTGGGCATGGTAGAAGGCACTAGGATTAAGGAACTCAAGCAGGAAATAAATATACTAAAATAAAATGAGAATGATAGTGCATACCTTTAATCCCAGTACTTAGGAGGCCAAGAGAGGGCTACCACAGGTTCAAGGCCAATGTGCAGTAATTTAGTGAAAACCTAAGGACTAATATCTAGAATGTACAAAGGACTCAAAAGACTTAACACTAAAAAACAACCCAGTCAAGAAATGGGAAACAACTATATAGGCAGTTCATAAAAGAAGAAATACAAATGGCCAATACATACATGAAAAAAATGGTCAACATTATTTGCAATAAGCAAGATGAAAATCAAAACTACACTGAGACTCCATCTAACCCAATTAGAATGCCAATTATCAAGGAGTCAAACAACAATAAATGTTTGCAAGGATGTGGGGAAATAAGAACTCTTCTACATTGTTGATAGGATCGCAAATTAGTAGAGCCACCATGGAGATCAATGTGGAAATTCCTCAGAAAACTGGGAAATGGATCCACCGTATGATCCAGCTATACCACTCCTAGTATCTTTCCAAAGGGACAGAAATCAAAATAGTCATATATGCATATCCATGTTTATAGCAGCACAATTCACAGTAAGTGTCCACCAGATGAATGGATTACAAAATTATGGAATATACACACAATGGAATTCAGCAATAAGAACAAAATTATGTCATTTGCAGAAAAATGGATGGACCTGGAGAACATTAAGTGAGATTAGCCAATCACAGAATATGAAGGGTCATATGTTTTCTCTCATATGCTAAAGCTAGGAAGAAATCAGGATACCAGAGAGACTTCAGATAATGGAGGAGAAGCTCCAGTGGAGCGGGTGAGAGAGAGGGTCAGTGAAGGAAACACTTCCATCAACATGTACATATGTGAGAATACCAATGTCAATCTCAATATCCTTTATGGGGAAGGGGAGAAGTGGGGAGGGAGCCAGAGGAAAGCTCACAAGTGCTGTGTGTATGTATGTGCTCACAAGTGCTCACAAGTGCTGTGTGTATTTCACTATCACTGTGAAATACGTTATGATTTGAGGCTATAATTCAATAAAAGTATAAAAATTCAAAATGAAAAAGAGCTGAGGTAGAGAACCCAGTGGTAGAACACCCCTGGGCTTAATCCCCAGGACTAATAAATAAATAAACCAAAAAAAATTGTCCTGCAATTTAAAGTTTAAGTTGTATATTGGGCAGAAGCACAATATGAAGGAGAGAGTATTTGAATAGATACTTAAATTTTCTGGGAACCAGGAGGTAGAAATTATATAACTACATATATGAAAGAACATTGAATCAATCAATTGATCAAAAAATATATGGTGTGCTGTTGTGAAAAGGAATGAACTTCCTTCCTGTCAGAAGGAAGCTAGATGGAAGCCTGGCATAAATACTGATAATTTCTTCACTAGGAGATAAAGACAAAGCTTCTTAACGCTTTACCTCCTTTCAGTAATCCTAGAGTTCAGGGTGGAGAGTTACAATGGAATCAGGTACATGTATTGACAAAGATACTGCTTGAACATCTATTATGCCCGTAGAGAGAAAAAGACAAGACAAACTCCACTCAGTACACAGACATGGAAATTTTAAAAAGAGAATCACTCTTAGTGAAATCAATAAAGTCAAATGAGACAATTTCATTCATAATGTCTTTCCAAATGTGCTATCTTAAAATAGCTTGAAGACTCTCATGATGTAACCGGTGGCTGCCATATTAATTCCCATGAACCTTCAGGACATTTTCAATCATTCTGTGTCCACCTGAATCACACAGCCACCTGGTTAGCTCCATAGTCTCATCTAATCCAAGTGCCTTTATCAGGTTATTATTCTAGTCACTTTTCTAAATGTCTTCCTCAGGCTATTTTTCATTATATTGTTGTGTTTTTTTAATTATTATTCTGGGACCCACATTTTATAGACCTTCAGAAAGCTCTTCATCACTTTATAGATTGCATTTCTAATAATGTTTTTAATTATATTTTAAATTCCTTAACCTATTCTACACGACATGGTGTCGGTCACATGAGCAAAATGTGATTAGAAAGCACAAATCCCTGTAACATTCTATGAACACCAATGAAAAAGGGGTTAATGATTTTTCAGCTGCATTTCTTGCTGGTGAATATGATACAGATGAATATTTTCAAAATGAATATGAACGGTTTTAGATGAGTGCTCCTTAAATGTCACTGTGTATTAGTCATGCAAGGATCATTAAGGGGTATGAGAGGTAGACCTGCACATTTCATCCAAGACACAGATTCTTGCTGAAGACTGTTACTGTCAGACTTGCCAGGTTAGGCTCTGCTGGTAATTATTATTAATGTAACTGAAGCATTAAATGGTTCATTTTTCTCTACATTCAATAGTATTTTTCACAATATTCAGAAAAAAGCACATTTTTTCATGTGGGTCCTCAGGGGGTGGCAAAAATAAGAGATAAATAAAATGCTGCAAATTTTAAAATAAATGGATACCAGGGGAATTATCATCTACTAAAATTTAGCAATAAGTCGATGATCCTATTTATAAGCAGAAAAACCATTGCTGCTAATGAACTGCCTTAGTTCTTTAGGGAAACAAGTCTTTGAATATCTCTAATGCTTAAATGTGAGTAGATAACTATAGTTTTTCTTCCTTTCTGATACTCATGTCAGATAGTTTATAGGTATATAAAAGTAGTTTACCTTATGATCTTTGGTGCCTCCCCAAGGGTCTATTTGACATACAGGAGATACGTCACAGTCTCTCTCCTAAAAACACAGAGTAGCCAAGCAGTGAGAAATTGTCAGGATATCTGACGACTTGAAAGAGTCTTGAGATTGATCACCAAAGAGCAGGTCCTTTGAAATTAGCCTGATTCCCTGGGACAGTCTCATTGCAGGAAGAAGAGCTAGGTCTGGACCAGTGGTTTGAGGAAAGCCCAAGAAGCTTTTCTAAGAAATAATTCCTTTTCTTAATACCGAGTCTCCTGTCTCCATTTCCTTTGACTCTGAGAAAATCATTTAACTTCAGTTTCTAAATCCATAAAGTTAGAATCAACTACCTCATGGGGATGATGAGACTGCTTCAGGCTTTTCATAAAGTTCTTTGAAGAAAGCCAATACAATTTGCTTGAAAAAATTATAATACAGCAATTTGAATTTAAAGAATTTTCGTCTCCTAAGTAATTCCAGTTACTGAGTACTCTTTGTCAGTGTAGTAATTATTGTGTAACCAGGTAAAGCTAGCCACCAAAGTGTGAAAAGTTGCCATCAGCATCTTAACTGTGCACAAAAGAAACAAGCTACTTCTATGAAATAGCAAAGGGTTTTTTTATTTGATTGAAACATGAGTAAAGTAGCAAATAAAAGTGATCTTAAGCCTTGTTGTTAAACAATGAGATCTTAAATTGAGTGGAAATCCCCAAGCAAGAAACATAATTCAGTGGTGTCTACTGTTGTTAATGTTATGTTTTCAGAATTCAAGGCTTGACATTGAAAGCAATAATTAAATCTCTAAAAATTAAAATCATACCATAAACAAAACCTTTTCTCTCTGTGGAATAAAAATGATTTCTATTTCCTCACAAAAAAATAATTTCCCCAAGAAAGGTCTTTCCTGTCTACCTGACACTATTCATCAATCTCTTATGTATAGTGAAGGGAAAAGTCTCCCCAGGAAACTCATATGATTAAATAAAGAGGCCCTGCATATCACAATTTCATTAAATGAGCTTGAGGTAGAAGGAGCAGGGTGTGAATCCAGCACAAGCATGCTCAGACCAAACAGGAATTGAAAACTATAAAAACTTCCCTACCATTTCCCACACAATTTTGCTAAATAATATGCCTTATGCCCCATTCACATTCCCATTATTTTGGGTCCTGTACTAGAAGTATAATTGCGAATATAATCACCCTATTAATTAGTACAGAAAGACCCAAGAAAATTAAGTGACAGGTCTAATAATCCTTAGCAAATCAGTTATAAAATGATTCAAAATAAACACACACACACACACACACACACACACACACACACACACACACACACACACACACGGGTTTGGGACTAGCCCTGTGCTTGGTACTGTGGGTATGCAAAGGAACTATAAGCACAGACTCCAACTACACTTTGCCTCAGTCAATCCACCTTCCTTACTCCTGTATCATCAGGATGAAACTTAAATGTCTCAGCATCCTCATTCAGCCCTCAGCCTTTGTGCTGTCTCTCTCTGCAGGCTTATTTCTTGCTACTCCAATACATATGTAGTTCATTTTTTTCCCAGGTCAGACACGTACAAACGCTGACAGGATCCCGACTTTTCTGACTTCACCTTCTTATCCATCATTATTCAGAACTTTTATTTATCCTTCCTTCAGAGGACTGTCCTCCAAAAAGCCTTCCCTGGCTCCCCATATCTAGTCTATACTCCTGTATTTACTGCTGCCAGCGTGCTCTTCAGAGTCGGCTTTCCTATTTTCTCTGCAAACCGTGTGCAGCTCGAGAGCACAGACCATGTCTGCTTTATTCCTGTAGCCTTGGGGCTAGCGGAGTGACTGAGACATAGAAAGTGTTCAGAACTGGGTTTCAGTGGTGTTTACAAGCTCACTGAATAGCTAAGACATGCATATATGATGCAATTAAACGCAACATAAGGCCATGTCTAACCATGAAGTGTGAAATTTGGTGCTGATGGACATAAGATGACATTTTAGAGAAATAAGAATTTGAACTGAGCCTGTGTGAGCAAGGAAATGGAGGTGGTTGGAGCACTGTGACATCTAGAAAGCCAAACAGCCAGGATTTCAGCCTAAAACAATTGTAGGGAAAATAAAAAGAAGGATAAATCTGAGGAGTGTAAGAATACAGGCATAATTTCATTCACATATATTGCTGTTGGTAATGTAGAGTTACACAGCCCTTCTAGCAGGCAATTTCTCAAAATTAAAGCCTTAAAATAAACATCCATCACCACCAATACCACATCCCTGACTCTATTTCCCCTACCTATTAATACAACCATTCCACTTATAGGAACTTCCCCAAAGAAATAATTAAGAGTGTATTAAAATACATATATACAAAACATTTATAGTGATATTTTATTTTAAAATATATTTTTAAATGAAATATATTTAAAACAAAATATGAAAATAAAGTGTTAAAAGTGGAGGAATTATAGAGAAATGTTTGTTTTGCCTATTTTCATTTAATATGTTTTCTAAAATAAAAATCTGATTTTTGTAATAGGAAAAATTAAAAGTCCATCCCAATTTACAGGAAAAAAATCACTATTGGTTCTAGGAAATAAAGGAGAAAGGATAAATTTAGGATAGGAGGATTTATTTGGGAAAAAATGCTGAGTTGTTTTAGAATTACATCTTATGAAATTGTCATTAGAAGCAATGAGATAAAATGAGAAAAGGCTTTGAGAACTGTTAATCAAAAAACTACATTTCTTGAAGCTTCTTTTCAGAAATGTCCACAGAGGCTATGTCAAAAATGTTCAACAATATAACAAAGATAGAACATGAAGTGTTAAGCAAAGCTAAGTGGATTCTCACTGTGGGACTTATCAGAGTTGTTCAGAATCTACTTTTCACATGGATATGCAAGAGAACAATGTAATATGCATTGTTTTTCAAATACATTTAACTCTTTTCTTACAGTGACCTGAAAAATGTTGCATTAAAAATGCAATGTAAAACTGGGCATGGTGGTGCACGCCTGTAATCCCAGTATTTGAGAGGCTGAGACAGGAGTATCATAGGTTTAAGGAAAGCCTCAGCATGTAGTGAGACTCTTATCTAACTTATGAGACCCCGTTTCAAAATAAAAATTAAATATATATAATGCATTATATATTAAATTAAATAATGCATTATATATTATATAATGCATTATATATTAAATTAAATACATATTAAATTTAATATATATTAAATGCATTATATATATATATATATATATATATATATATAAAATTCTACCTCTGAGATACACTAGAGGTGTAGCTCACCCTATATATGTGGGTGTAGCTCAGAGGTAGAATGCGCCTGGTTCAATCCCCAGTACCAAAAAAAAAAAAAAAAAAAAAAAAAAAAACAATGCAATGTAAGTTGGAGATAGTGGCTCATGTTTGTAATCCCAGTACTTGGGAGGCTGAGACAGGAGGATTGCAGGTTCAAAACCAGCTGCTTGGCAAGACACTCAACAACCTAGAAAGACCCTGTTTCAAAACTTAAAAAAAAAAAAAAAAGTAAAAATGGCTGGGGTGTAGCTCGGAGATAGAATACCTCTGGATTTAATCCCCCCCCAAATGAAATGTAGTATTAATTTTGAAGTGATTGTAAGCAATTGCAAATACAGAACTGGTACAATGAAAAGAGTCACTAGGTTAGAGTTTCTCACCTCAGCATTGTTGACATTTGGAGTCATATAATTTTGTTGTTGGTGTATGGGGGGTGTCCCAGTGCATTGTTGAATGTTTAACAGTATTGCTGGCCTCTACCCACCAAATGCCAGTATGCCAGTAGCACTCATCCTTGTTGTGACAATAAAAATGTCCACAGACATTGCCACTGTCCTCAGCAGTGGTGAAAAATATATATATATTTATTTATTTGAGGAATTTGGAGAACAACTTCAGCTGAAGCCCCAGTTCCCCAGTCTTCTTTAATAGAAGCTGCCTTAACATCTTGCAAAATGTCTGCCTGCTCTAGCGAATGCAGAATGTCATCGTGTTACTTTTCTAAAACACTATGTCAGAAAACAGCCATCTGTTCAAATGCTGCATGGCACACCATCATTTTATCTATGTAACATTTTGATGAGTGCTTAATTGAAAAAACAAGTTAAGACTTTAAAAGAAAAAGTAAAATTTCCTCTTGTTTTACATTAACTACAACAAAGAGGTATGTATTTTGGAGGAATTTACTTACTCAGGACCTTGGTTTACGCGCGCACACACACACACACACACATGCACAGAGAAATTCATAAAAGGCAGGCCTAGGCTATTGGCCAAGATGATTTCTAGAGTCCTTCTCAGCACTAAAAATCAATACATATCATAAAATCTCACTTATTTTTTATTTATGATATAAAACACTATGCATTAAACTTATTTTCTGGTTTTTGCAGTACTTTCAGTTGGAAAAATGGTACATGCAGACATTGAAATAAATTATATTCAAAGGAAACCAGAAATTACAACTTTCTTGACTAATATATCACAAAAGATATATTAAAATAGTAACTGTACTAACACAAAAACAAAAATCCTAGGCAAAATATTAATAAATCACAATGAATCAAAGGAAGGATCTAGCATTATTAAGTTGGATACTATGCATTCACCTATTCATTCCACAAATGTTTGTTAAGAATCTACAATGTTATAGAGGACCCTCAGACGAATGGGAGTGAACCTACCATATGATCCAGCAATACCACTACTGGAAAGAATGGAAACCAAACTATCAGACCAATGCATGTGTATCGATGTTTATAGCTGCACAATTCACAATAGCCAAACTATGGAAGTAGCAAAGATGTCCATCAACAGCTGAATGGATTACAAAACTATGGGATATGTACACAATGGAATTTTACTCAGCCATACAGAAGAACAAAATCATGTTATTTGCAGGGAAATGGATGCAACTGGAAAACATTATGTTAAGTGAGATTAGCCAGTCACAAAGAGTAAAGAAGCATATGTTCTCCCTAATATGCAGATGCTAGGGAGAAGATGAGACATAGGAGGGTCTCCAGATGAAAAGGAGAGACCCTCGATAAGCAAAGAAGGTGATTAAATCGAAGGGGATGGACGGGGAGGGGGGACACCCTAAGGCACATGATGTACTTTCACAACTCTATCAAGGTCACTCACTGAACTGAACCTGAGAGGGAGGGAGGGCGAGGGAGCGTAGTGGGAATTGGGGAAGGGGTCAAATGAGAAATGTGTGCAAATATGTCGTTATCAATTTGTACCTAACAAAGATGTATGCTTACAATGCACAAATTACTACAATAATAAAAAAAAGAAAATATCTTTCCCATAAAAAAAAGAATCTACAATGTTAATCATAATTCTCAGTAGTTTAGATATATGAGCAATAATACTACTAATAATAAAACAGCATCTCTGCCTCCTGGAAATTATTTTATAGCTAGGTAATAAAACAATAAATAATTGATGTCATAAATAAGTAGATACGGTAAATTAGACTGATGAGTGATATTGGACAAAAAAAAAACTAAAGCAGAATAAGGTACCTAATGAGAATAATTAATGAGAACAGGGGGGTGGGTTTCAATTTTAAATAAAGAATTCAAAAATGGACCTCCACTCACTAAGTTGCTAGCATTTGAATAAAAATATGAAAAATATGGAGGAGTTATCCTTGTAGATTACTTTTAGGAATAGAATTCCAGACAAGATATATAGCCAGCACAGAGGCCCTAAGGCCAGATTAAGTTTAAGCAACAACAAAGAGACCAATGTGGATGAAAATAGAGCAAAGCAGGAGGAAAAGTAGGAGATAAGGAGGAGAAATAAAAGGGCCAGATCCTCTAGGGCTGTACATTATAAAGGCTTTACGTTTTATTCAGTAAGATGGAGACACCTTGGAGGTTAATCTGAGAAATAATATATATGACCTACATTGGAAATTAATCCTTCTGGCTTCTATGTTGGGGATAGGTAGTAGATTGCAATGGGATATGGTGAGATAAGGGAAAAGGGAAGATTATTCTGTATTGCAGGCAAGTAGAAGGCTTAGACCAGCAGGCCAGTGGGTAGCTGTGGCGGTGGTGAAAAGGGTTTGTAGTTTAGATATTCTGAAAGGACAGCCAACAGGAGCTGGTGATAATTCAGAAAGAGAAGAGGAAAGGTGATACCATGGTCTTCCAACAATTGGAATAATGAAGTTGCTATCAACTTTATGTCAAAAGGCTACAAGTTATGAATATCTGGAGGAGGAAGATCAAGAAATATTCTGATAATGTTACTTAAGAGGAACTTAGGCTACTAAAAGAAGACAGCAAGTATACATTTAGAGTTTGGAAAATACTCTGGACTGAAGATATAATGTCAACATACAGATGTTTAAAGCCATTCAACTAGATGATTGTGTGTGTGTGTGTGTGTGTGTGTGTGTGTGTATTCAGGCACAGAAAAATGAATACCACTTACATGTGGAGTGTAAAAAAGTTAATCTCATAACAGTAGGAAATAGAATAGTGGTTATCAGAGTCTTGAGGTGGAAGGTAAAGGAAAATTGGAGAGATGTTAGTCAAAAGATGAAGTTTCAATTAGATTGGAAGAATAGTTTCAAGAGATCTATTGTCAAGGAGGTAGGAGGCCAAAGGAAACTGAAAAATAGAAGAGAAAAAAATTGAAAGTCAGGCAGGGAAGAATGAAATTCTGAAAGCCAAGCCCAGTAAAGTAAAAATGGTTCAATATAAGAAAATATATCAATATAATTGTTATCATATTTTGACATAATTACTATAATAATAAGTGAAAATAAAAAAATTACATCAACACATGAACATCTGCCTCATTATTTGATAATGCTGCAGGCTATTTAAGAAGACATATGATCAACTAAGAGCCACTAGCCTACTTAATGGTGAAGAAATAGAGACATTTTCATCAAAGCCAGGAAGAATAGAATGACTATCAGCACCAACATAATCACTAATTTTCTACAAATTCCAAGAAATGAAATAAAAGTACCTCTCTGTAGAGAAAGAGATAAAATAATGAGTTTATGTATTAGAATGTAGAAGATAAATGTGGTAATGTGGTTGCTACTTTGAAATCCTTAACAAAATCAACTCCAAAATCCTTTTAATGAATAAGAGAATTGTTAGGTGACTGGTTACTTAAGTAATATAAAATAATTAGTTCATTATATAAAAATAAGAACCAGAGCTGGGCATGGTGACACATGCTTGTAATCCCAGTACTTAGGAGGCTGAGACCGAAGGATCCAGGTTCCCGGCCAGCCTCAGTTACTTAGTGAGGCCCTCGCAACTTAGTGAGACCCTGTTTCAAAATAAAGAATAAAAAATAATAGGACTGGAGGTGTAACTCGGGGGTAGAATGCCCCTGAGTTCAATCCCTAGTACCACAAAAAAAAAAAAAGAACCAGTCAAAAATACAAAGATTACATTTTCAATAAGAGCAAAAGGCAAGATATCTAGATGTAGCAGTTAAAAGTGGCTACTGAAAGTGTCAGTTACCGAGCATGTATCTTTAGAGGGAAAGAATGTAAGGACTACTAATCTCTGTCATACAAAATATTGAATATAATTGTCTCTTCCTCAGCACCGTAATAACAACCACAACTGAAGTCACTTGTTTTTTTGGTTTTTGTTTGTTTGTTTGTTTGTTTAGCTTTACTTTAGGCAATGGAACCGATTTTGCTTCTAGTCTATGATATTCAGTATGTCCAGACTGGCAGTAGACATTTCTCTGATCAGACCAGAAGCACATGGTTGTGCCATTGTTTTCCAACTAGAACACACTCTTTTATGACAATTACCTTGCATTTTCAAAACCTTAATATTTCCTAACTCTTGACCCCTTTCTATTTAGTGTATATTCATTATCCTGGATAGGCTAGCAAAACTACATCGCTAGGGCCACTAACATAATCTGGGAGTTTCCATTTTGATGCCATATAAGAGACATTCTGTTTATGGTTTGGATCTGGAATGTCTCCCCAGAATCCCATGTTTTGAAAGCCTGCTCTTTAATGTAGCAAGGTTCAGAAGTAGGGCATGGCTGGAAGTGAGTCACTGGGAGCATGATCTTGAGAACTCAATCTGCCCCTGGTTCCTCCCCCCATTTTCTGGCTGTCATGAGCTGAGCAGTGTTCCTCCACAACACCCACCATCACTATGCTTCATCCTTGGAACTGGCCAACCATGGAATGAACCTCTGAAACCATGAACTAAATAAACCTTTCCCCCTCTAAGTTGTTCTTATCAGGTATTTTAGTCACAGCAATGAAAAATCTAACACAGATATTGGCACCACAAAGTGGGATCCTTAGGGTGACCATACATGACTATATGGTTCAGAAGCACATGGAAGTGGTTTGTGGGAAGAGTTTAGAAGATTTTGGAGACCAAGATACCAATAGGAATGGATACAGTAAAGACTGTGCTCATGAGTTTTCAGATGGGAATGGGAACTCTATTGGAAATTGGACTAGAGGCCTTTCATGTTGTGATTAAGGCCGATAAGAACACTGAATTTTCAGTGATAGCTTTTCTGAGATCTCTTCTCCAAGAAGAAAGTGATACACATCAAATTTCAGAGAACAAAGGTTGTGTATCCAGGAGCAAAATGGAAAGTAGGTAAAAAGGATTGAATTTTAGTGAAAATTTGTAGGAGGCTTGAATTCTAGTTCATCTACCTATGGATCATGAACATACTTTATAGTTGTATAATACTGTGCAACTGAAAGAGCATCTTATTCCTTACATCGGTCATGTAAAATTGCAGATAGGCAGGTCAAGTGCCCACTACCCCCATTTGTTGCACAGAAAAATAATCTAGCTTCCAGAGATTAGAAGCCTCTCCTACAGTTACAAGCCAATGAAAGGTGAGGCCCAAGGTTGAACTCAGGCTTCCTGATACCAGGGTCTTGCCATCACTGTCAACCTGGATCAACCAGTTTATTTCTCTGAGGACTCTGTTTCCTCATCTCTACTACGTACAACCACTGAAATTCCAGTCCCTCTGGGTATAAATTCTTTATGTTTTACGAATTTTTTTAAAGATGCTTAAAGCATATTATAATGTAAATCGTAAAAAGAGATTAATATCCTCTATCTATTAATATCCTCTATTAATAGCCAGTAAACAGACTTTATTGAATTTTTAAAACCTTACATAAATCCCTTCTTAATTTTTGAAAGCATTAACCTAGTCCAAACCCATGTATGCTATCAAAACCTCACTGGTTTTGCTGCCAGAATAATTGTGTGGTATAGATAGTACAAGTCATCATTACATTTGTATACTCCTGTACTTTTTAAATACTTTGTCACATTCCAAATCTTGTTTCTTTTGTTTGGTGTCCAAGTTCCCCTGTGATCTGCTCTGATCCTATTTATCGGAACTTATTTCCCAACTTGAACCATCTCTTATTAAACCAGCATCTTTGTCAACCAAAACCTGAATTCAATTCTACATTTTTGTCTTCGGATCACATTCGTAGTTCCATCACTTATATAAATTATCTCACGTATATGTCCATGATATTCAGTGCTATGTCTCTTTGAAGACCTGGCTTACTTTCTGCTATTACTTCAGACAAAACTGCTAACACCTCTTCGGCTAACTTCTCTAAAAACTCCAAAATAAGGCTGAGGATGTAGCTCGGTGGTAGGATGCTTGCCTAGCATGCACAAGTCCCTGTGTTTGATACCCAGCACCACAAAACAATTTTTTTTTAATTTAAAAAAAATTTTATGTTTAAAAAACGTAAAACTCAACCAGGTATGGTGGTGCACAGTTGTAACCCAGTACTTGGGGAGGCTGAGACAGGAGGATTGCAGTTTTTCAGACAGCCTCAGCTACTTAGTGAAGACCTCCGCAACTTAGTGAGACCTCATTTCAAAATAAAGAATAGGAAATAGGATTGAAAGTGTAGCTCATAGAGAGAATGCCCCTTGGTACAATCCCCAGTATGCAAAAATAAATAAATAAATAAACAAACAAACAAACAAACAAATAAAATCCTCAAAATACACAGAGAACTCATGGTCTTCTAAAGATTATAACATACAATATAATATATATAGATATTTTTATGACTACAGAAAATGGTTTATTCTAATTGTGTTCAGAATAAAGAAATATCTAGTTCTTTTGTGTGCAATATTCTGTTATCACCAATCCTTGAATATACAATAAAACAGTCATTCAATATATTATAAACTATACTTTAAAATTATTTATAGAAGCCCTATTATTTTAAATTGCTTCAGGTGAGCACTTTGCCTTTTATTGAGATATATTTCCTTATTCACAATCCTTAAAGGAAAACTAACCAAGTCAATTAACCAAATTTCTCATATATATACATAACTATTTAATATAAAACATCATTTCAGTACAAAATTATAATGTAAGTATAAGAAATATTAAGGCAGTATAAAATTTATATGGAAAACTTTAAAAGTAGAGATGCTTAAGTTCTTTAATATTGCTATATTATGAATAAGATATACTATCCACAATATTCTAATAGGTGAGGCATGAAATATACCTTACGGTTCTTTGCAAAACTTAACTTTGTACTTTCCTTAGGCTTAATTCTGAGTAAATTACTAGGAAAAAAGAATTAGTTGGTTTAATGAATTCTTTCACCTGAATAATTTTCTGCTGACTACTATAATCATAAGCCCTTTTCATTTTAATAGTTTAAGGAGGGAGAAGATGTTTATGCTACATGTGAGGCCAAACCAAGGAGCCTGTGTATATATAAAAAGGGCCTTTAATCATTAAAAGTATAGGCATAGCAGCCGGGCGTGGTGGCGCACGCTTGTAATCCCAGCATTTGGGAGGCTGAAACTGGAGGATCCGGTTTCGCGGCTAGCTTCAGCTACCTAGTGAGGCACTCTGCAACTTAGTGAGACCCTGTTTCAAAATAAAGAATAAAAAATAGGGCTGGGGTTATAGCTCGGAGGTAGAATGCCCCTGAGTTCAATCCGCAAAAAAAAAAAAAAGGTATAGGCATAGCAATGACTGTGATATATAATAGTTGGGGGGAAAAAAGCCATGTTCAAAAAAGCACAGGATTTGTACATAGAAGACCCAAGTTCTAAGAGAGATCCTAACAACACAGTCACTGTGATAACTGGTATATAAACTTTGAAGAATCAGTTTTCAAATCTGTAAAATGATTCTGATAAGACCTTATATGATGTGATAAAAAGATATAAGTATTATGAATAGTAAAATATATTAAAGCATTTCATATACTACAAATAACTATATAAATTTTCAAAACCATGTCTTGCATATTTATTACTATAATTATAATAGATATATGGCAAACAAAATAAGAAATGTAAACCTTAATTCAAAAAGTAAAAATTCAAATCACTGATAATTCTACAATCCAGGACTAATCATTGCTATTTTAGCATGTCATTTTCTGGCTTTTCTTATATACATAGGTATGGACATTACATATAAATAACTCTTTAAATTTTGAGTTATGCTACACTTAACCACTTCAAAAGTTGCACTTTTCCATGTAGAAGTATACTATACAAATTTAAGTCATTATTAGGCATAAATGACAATGAGGTTACATTAAAAAAAAAAAAAGGCTTTTACATTGAAGCCTGCATTTGGTGACTCAGGTAGATAAAACAGAGTAAAAGTGTGTAGTGAGGGACAAATTGACAATGAAAACTTCTCTGGAAACTCCCAATCATGTAACATAGAGAACTCTCAAGATTAGGGTCTCTTCATTTACCATTGGAGAATATCCCCAACCTCTCCCGTCTTTTCTCCAGCAGGCAAGCTCTAGTCTCATTCCAAGACTTCATCTTGGAATTAGGTAGAGAAAAGGAAACTCTAGTGGACACTGTGATGGTCTGTCTGGATGCCATCTTCAATGGGAAGTACCACCCCCAGATGCTGGGGTAATCTGCTACTATTGATTCATGATACCTGCTCACCTCCAAATGCCCATGGCCAGTAACTACCTCACTCAGAGGTAGCTCCCAGCTGATGGCTGACTAACTCATGGACAAAAACTTGGCCTATTTATTCAACTGTAAAAAATTCTGATTGGTCTTCACTTCTTTCAGGGGTATCTCCAGAGAGCTATCCAACTAACCATCTTTATCCCAATGTTATGGGGTATGATGTGTTCCCCAAAATCCAGGTTCTTGGTATCATGAAGAAAAGAATTTCAACACATACCAGTCAAAACATCTGGCAAGATTTTATTAAAAATTAAGGGAAAACTGGGAGAAAGGGAATAAAAAGGGAGGGGGAATGGAAAGGGAATAGGTCACCCGGACAAGTCCAAGTGCATGTCCCAAGAAGGAAGGGGGAATCCCCAGTTACTCGGACAGGTCGAAGGTCAGGTCCCAAGAGGGAAAAAGGGCGAACAAAGGGAAGTGCAGAAAGCTATAAGAGAGGGCGGGGTCCTCTTCTCCCCAGCCCCCTTCCTCAGGTTTCAGGTGGGCGATAGGTGTGCTCCTCAGGTGGGGTAGGTCACAGAAAAGTTGGATCCTCCTCTTTCCAGGTTCCAGTATGGATGTGGGCTTTAGGTGGGGGCTGGGCTTTTCCGGAGTTTGGCGGTAAAAGAAACAAAGAAAACTTCCAAGGGGTGGAGTTAGCTTTACTCTCCAGATTTTTTAAAAAGCTATATTTTAAAACTATATTTTTCCTGAATTCTCCCGATACCATCCTTCTACCTAACTTTCCGCTTCCTAGGCTACCTCATCACCAGTGTCTTCAATTTTCCATCTCAGAGACTACCCACAGAGAGTTCATGATAATTCTCCATACAGAAAGAGAGAGAGAGAGAGAGAGAGAGAGAGAGAGAGAGAGAGAGAGAGAGAGAGAGAGAGAGAGAGAGAAGGAAGAGGCTCAGTTATAGAAAAGACAAAGAAAGTTTTATGGCTGGTTTTACAAGTAGAAAGTTGAGCTCTAGGACTACTTTAAAATTTCTATTGGTGAATATCACTTTGCAGGTTACTGAAAACTTTCACATATATTATCCATTCAATGGCATAGTGAGATGTGTGTTATTATCTTCATTTTATAACTTAACCATCTAAGAAAATAGGCTAAATAGTATGAATTACAGAGAGATACTCATGTTCAAAGATTCCACTTTTAATCCATAGATTATCTGAAAGTCTTTAAGATTTGCTACATACATATGAAGGAGTTAAGGAAACTTTAGCCATTAATTTATTTTTTAAAATTTATTTAGCATAAATTACCTTATACTTCCCATGAGTTCTGAGATATGCTTTTTATGGAAATTTTTGAAAAATAAAATAGTGAAAGAATAGTCAGGAGCTGGGCATGGTGGCACACGCTTGTAATCCCAGCATTTGGGAGGCTGAGACCGGAGGATCCGAGTTTGTGGCCAGCCTCAGCTACCTAGTGAGGCACTCCACAACTTAGTGAAACCCTGTTTCAAAATAAAAAATAAAAATAGGGCTGGGGGTATAGCTTGGAGGAATAATGCCCCTGAGTTCAATCCCCAGTATCGCAAAAAAAAAAAGTCAGGAATAAAATTAGTTTTAGAGGATAATCCCCTCTTCCCAACCTCCATATACTGTAAACTGTGCCACCCTCCACCTCTATTCTCAATTTCTCCTTGCTCCACATCTCATTTTACTCTGTCTAGCCAAATTTGAACTCCACTCTTCAAACAAGCCCAAATCCTCCACATTCCACACAGAAGTATGATTTTCTTGACCTGAAATTCACTTCATACCCCTCAGGCTTGGAAGATTACTATTTGTCTTTCCAGATTCACAAAAATTCCTTGGAGTACTCTTTTCTAGACTCCCAATACAGAATGATCTATTCTTCCCACTTTGCATCCCTTATCTCTCCTATCCTTGTTCACCCTTCTATGATGACTCTGGAAACATAGTCTTATAATTGCTTATCTGTCTAACTTTACCACTATACTATGAGGACAGAAATATGTATCATTCTGTTTCCACACTTTTGATTTTTTTCAGCTGTGCTCAGTTTCTGGTAGTATATTCTCAATAAATGTTTACAGAGTACATGAATGAATAAGATTGCACTGTGTAAAAAGTCATAGAATAATTGGATAGAAGAAGTTTAAAGAATTGAGCTGGCTTTTGAAAGGCAAGAAGGAATGTTAGGATGACATAATTTTAATCTTATCACAACTAACTTTATTAACTTAAATAGTTTGAAAGTTGCACATTAGGAATTATAATATGACCAAATTTTATAAAGTAGACAAGAAAAGTAAGTGGGGATATGGAATGTACAAGTTAGAAGCCAGCATAAAGAATATCTATACATGAGATTTGAAAGCTTCATCTTATAAAACTGTAGTCATAAAATAGCAGTGACTAATTTACTAGAAATCATCTCATATAAAAGAAATTGTGAGCCGGGCGGGGTGGCGCACGTTTGTAATCCCAGCATTCGGGAGGCTAAAACCAGAGGATACAGGTTCACGGCCAGTTTCAGCTACCTAGTAAGGCACTCCGCAACTTAGTGAGACCCTGTTTCAAAATAAAGAATTAAAAAATAGGACTGGGGTTGTAGCTCAGAGATAGAATGCCCCTGGGTTCAATCCCCAGTACCGCAAAAAAAAAAAAAAAGAAAGAAATTGTTAGCCAGGTATTGTGGCACACTCCTATAATCCCAGTATTGGGAGGCAACTTAGCAAGGACTTCAACTTACTGAGTCCCTGTTTCAAAATAAAAAATAAAATAGGGAAGGGGGTGTGGCTCAGAGGTAAAATGCCTCTGGCTTCAATCTGAAAAAGGAAGGAAGGAAGGAAGGAAGGAAGGAAGGAAGGAAGGAAGGAAGGAAGGAAGGGGTTTTTAAAAGCTTGTTTTTTAAATTCATGGTTAAGTGAAAGCAAGAAATTCAAAGGATACAATGTTCAAAATTGACTTCAGTGGAAAAAAAAATGTTTGCATGATAAAATAGAATGAAGAACCTAGAAATAAACTCATAATCTAAAGCCACTGAGCTCTAACAAAAATGCTAATACAGGCATAGAAGACAGGACAGTTTCTTCAATAAATGTCCTGTGAAAAATGGATATTCACAGACAGAAGAATAAAACTAGTCACCAGTTAAAAATCAACTCAGAGTGGATTAAAGACTTCAATATAAAACTTGAAACTACAAAACTACTAGAAGAACTACTAGTAGTTTTCTTCTAGTAGTTTTGTAGGAAAATACTTTAGGACATTGCAATGGAGAAGGTTTTTAAGACAGGACCCCAATCATTCAGGAAACAAAAGCTAAAAAAAAAAATAAAAATAAAAAAAATAAATAGAATTAACTCAAACTAAAAACTTCTCTGCCACTAAAAAAAAAATCAACAGAATGAGAAGAAAACCTACAGAATGGGAGGAAATATTTTCAGACTATACATTAATAAGGAGTTAAGATCCAGAATATATAAGGAATTCCAAAAGCTCAGTAGCAAAATCCAAATAATCTAATTAAACAATAGACAATAGACCATTTTTCTCAAAATAAGACACACAAATGGCCAATAGATAGGTGGAAATATGTTCAATATCACTCACTAATCATCAGGGAAATTAAAAATCAAAACCACAATGAGATATCACCTCACTCCAGTAAGAATGTCTACTATCAAAAAATAAAAATAAAAATAAAAATAAAAGACAATGCCTGGCGTGGTGGCGCACGCTTATAATCCCAGCATTTGGGAGACTGAGACCAGAGGATCCGGATTTGTCACCAGCCTCAGCTACCTAGTGAGGCACTCCACAACTTAGTGAGACCCTGTTTCAAAGAAAATAAAGAATAAAAAATAGGGTTTGGGGTATATCTTAGAGGTAGTGAGACCCTGTTTCAAAAAAAATAAAGAATAAAAAATAGGGTTTGGGGTATATCTTAGAGGTAGAATGCCCCTGAGTTCAATCCCCAGTACCACACACAAAAAAAAAAATAAAATAAAATAAAAAAATAAAAAACAGTGCTGGCAAGAGTGTAGAAAAAAGAGAATTCTTTCATAATTGAGTAGGAATATAAATTATTATAATATGGAGGTTCTTGAAAAAAAATTAAAAAGAGAACTACTATATGATTCAACAATTCCACTACTGGATATATCAAATGAAATTAAATCAGCATGCCAAAGAGACATTTGTACTCTCAAGTTAATTATAGAACTATTCATAACAGCCAGGAAATGGAATCAACCTAAGTGTCCATCAGTTGATAAACAAATTTTTAAAAGTATTATATATATATATATATATATATATATATATATATATATATATATATAAAATACTGTTCAGCCATTATAAAAAATGAAATCCTACCATTTATGACAATATAGATAGAGCTGGAGAACATTATGTTAAGGGAAATAAGTTAGGCACAAAAAGACAAAAATCATAAGATCTCACTCATTTGTGAAATCTAAAAGGTTGATATCTAGAAGTTGAACGTATAATGCAAGTTACTGCAGATTGAGAAGATGTGGACCAATAGGTGTTGCGTTACAGTGAAATAAGAGCAAGAAGTTCTGGTGTTCTATTGCACAGTAGAGTGACTATAGAAACAATAATGTACTGTATATTTCAAAACAACTAGATTTGAACACTATACTATATATATAGTATATCATGATACTTCATAAATACATATGACTTATATGTGTTGAATAGATTAGGATAGATGATGGATGGATAGATAGATAGATAGATAGGTATTGTACACAAGGGAAAGTAAAAAAATCTTTAAGAAGAGAGTTATAGTGAATTTCTCTTGAGTTCATGGCAAAAAGAAAATGAAATTATAATTAACTCTAAAAATATAAAATTATGTTTTTGATATTTTCAAAAAGCATTTCAAAGTGTTTTATAGTGCTAGGTGCTATAGACAAAGTGAAGTTTCATTTCATATATAACATGTAGTGTTTTTCTCTGGAAGATCTGAATGTTCATATGTTTTTCTATTCAAATAAATTAACCTATTCAGAAAAATACTACAGAAGTCCAACAGTTGCTAGTTATTATTTTCTCCTGAATCTTGCTTTAAGTGTTGCTTGGCTAATATTTTACTTTATGAATATTTTAGTAATCAAATTATTACTTATTATTCATAATGAGAACATGAAAGTTAAGTAAAAGATTAATTTACCACCATAAATTAAGTAACATTTAATTAGAAGTTCTAAAATTAAATTACATATGGAAGAGATATATTTAATAATTAAAGAAACATTTAAACTATAATTGTATTACTCTAGTTCCCTGGAACATAGCACTGACTCATTTCTATAATCTAAGATTTTCCTCTTTATTTTATTGTATTTTGCCACTTTTTTCAAATTTTATCATTTTATATTTATCATTTTATTATTTGTATTATAATTTTATATATTTTATCATTTTTATCATATTTTGCCATTTATACAATTTAAGACTGTCACCATCTGCCAGGCATGATGGCACACACCTGTAATCCCAGTAACTTGACAGGCTAAGACAGGAGGATGACAGGTTCAAGACTAGCCTCAGCAACTTTTCAGGACTTTCAGATATCTAGTGAGACACTGTTTCAAAACAGAAAATAAAAAGGACTAGGGGTGTGTCTCAGAGGTAGAATGCCCGTGGATTCAATTCTCAGTACCACCAAAAAGAATAAGCTAGTGTTAAAATAATACAATATACATAACCCCTACCCCACTGAATCTGAGGATCTTGGTATAAATAAGTCTATCCCATATACTATAGTTCATAAGCTCAAATGTGTAGTGATTCATGGAAACTGAGGATCACTAATGAATCATGTACAATAGTACCTGTACTAGGTGTGTAAAATACGCTTTGTCTTTAGAACATTATTCTAAAATAGTTCCAATACTGTGTTTAGCAAGTTAACATTAAGCATTTCAAATGTGTTAATCAAATTCACCTTACTTATGTCACGGAAACACTGAAGATCCATGTTACACATCTGTACTATCTCAAGATTAATATTATTTAGGTAAAATGCTAAATGCCATGTGATTCTACTTCATTTACCCTCCAGATGTGCTCTCCATCCTTCTCCACTCTGCACCATGCCCAGGAGGCTGACCTTGTCTTTTAGATTCTGTTGGGTATGCCAATGAGAGGCTCCAGTAGCAGGCGAGGGAATGGAAGGAAAGGGAGAGGTGGATTCATGCCCTTGGCCCCCTCCTTGACAGGTGCAGATTAGCAGTAACTGCATTCCTTGACCGAAATTCCTAAGTCATGTCTGCTCCTCTTCTCCTTTGGCTACACCTGTCTTCGGTTTCTAGTGACACTTCTTCTCCCTCCAGGATCCTAAGTGATACAAGGAACAAGGAAGAATGCGATCTTAGAAAATGTTCTTCCCTGCTTCCTTTCTGTCTGTTCCTTGAGTTATTGCTTTATACCCTATTATTAGAGATAAATAATTCTTCTGATAAAACACTATATTTCTTATACATAGAAGACTATGAATTTTATTTCTCTCTCTCTCTCTCTTTTTTTTTTTTTTTTTTTTTTTTTTTTGCGGTACTGGGGATTGAACTCAAGGGTGTTCTACCTTTGAGCTATACCCCCAGCCCTATTTTTTATTCTTTATTTTGAAACAGGGTCTCACTAAGTTGCGGAGTGCCTCACTAGGTAACTGAGGCTGGCCACGAACCCGGATCCTCTGGTCTCTGCCTATGAATTTTATTTCTTTGACATCCATCAAGCATCAAAGTTCCCTGATTCCTAGAAACCATATAGTAATGTGTATTTGTTAGGCAATCAGCAAATAGTTCTTGGTTTCAAACCTGAAATCTAACCAAAATAATTTCTATAAGTTATTATTTTCTGATTCCAATTATCTCAATAATGTGGGAACAAAAAATTAATCATTTATCCAAAAATATTCATACTATCAATAAAATAAAAAATAATAGTTTTGAAACTCAAAAGGTGTTGAAATTTCTAGAACCACCTTTGCAATAGTCAGTGAAAATGAAGAAGTCAGCTGTATTGAAAAAGGATTACAGTTTTCAACCAAATACTAGTAACTGAATATGTTTACTAATGGACAGAATTCAATCTTTACTTGCTTAATGTGTTTAATGTACAAATTAATTTCATATGTGTTTTTAAGAAAATTTCTTAAGAAGCAGAGAGATCTAATTAAAACATATTTTCTAACCCCTGAATCTGCATGGTCTTTTCGAAATTATATATGGCAATCTTATAATATTCTAGTAATTACTGTAGCTAAATTTGAAAGGAAAATAATACATAAATATGGCAAATAATATTATTCCAACAGATTCAACTAAACATCAAATTGTTTTTCCTATTTATCATTCTCACCAGCTAAGTTATAAAAACTTGTTTGCACAACTTAAAAACAGAAAATGTGTAGAAATTGAATCTAGCAGAAATTTATTTAACTTTTCATTATGTAAATCAAAGAAGCAGAGCACCCTCTGCTTTGACAAATGAAGATTAAGTACCTTATCTGTATTGGTTAGTTCACTCTCCTACAGGAGCTACAGGAAATGAGAGAGCCCATTCCAGCCTGAAAAGCAACCTTTTAAAGCCAAAAGGGGAGTTAATCTACTTGACCAGACCCTTGCCTCACTGAGGAAAACTAAGAGGTGAAGGAGTTACTAAAGTCCTGGAAATCAGAAAAGGTATTAATCCAGACACAAAAGAATGACAAAGATATAAGTATTTCGAGCTGTGGAGAAATCTCATAACATGCTCTTTGTGTAATCAGAAATTATACTACATTACTTTGAGGTAAAATACTCAAACCACAATTAAAACATGAGAAGTTCTAAGAGACATTCTCTCTCCTTAGTACCTTGGAAAATATGATGCTCTACCTCATAAAGTATAATTGAGCTCTTAAAGAAACAAATATAACAATAAAAATCTTCAGGATGGTGAACACTGTTCATTTTGAAGTTAAAACATTTTCCCCACAAATTAGAATCTGATTCATCATACAAAAAAAAAAAAAGTAGAAAAATTCTCAAAATTCTCTAAACAAATTTTTTTTTTTTTTTTTTTTTTTTTTTTTTGTGGTACTGGGGATTGAACTCAGGGGCATTCTACCTCCGAGCTATACCCCCAGCCCTATTTTTTTTATTCTTTATTTTGAAACCAAGTCTCACTAAGTTGTGGAGTGCCTCACTAGGTAGCTGAGGCTGACCACGAACCCGGATCCTCCGGTCTCAGCCTCCCGAATGCTGGGATTACAAGCATGCGCCACCACGCCCGGCTTCTAAACAAATTTTAACAGTATATAGTTATAATAAATACCAAAATTTGTGGATATTAATATGTAGAAGCATTTCAAATATCAAGTCAGAAAAGCATTCATTCCAAGAGAATTTTTTTTTAAAGTTGTCTGCATATCACACATCTCCTTAGGACTGGGTTATAATACAAGAAGAAGGAAAATCAACATTTTAAAGCTATTTAATGCACATGGTAGTTACTGTTTTCAAAAGAAAAGTCCTCTGTTGTATAAAAATATTCTGTGGTTTGAGATTTCAAAATTCTTAGAAAAATGTAATAAAACATACTCAAAATACTGAACATCTTGCACAAGAACAAGGTTTTTAGAGAAATTAAAAAGTAGTTGTATTTGAAAATTGTTTCTAAATTATATATTGGCTATTTTTGACAAAGAAAAGTTTCAACAAACAAAGGTAAGCAAAAAGGATTTGTTGAAGACTAATGCAATGTGCATGAAAGACTCTACTTCCCTGAAACAAAAGAGAATAAGGTTTAGGGACTGGCATGAGATCATGAAAAAGTATTGGAGAACATTAAGGGCAAAGTTGATCAACATGATTAAACCATCTATGTGCATTAAATTGGAAATTAGACCCCTACCTTCCCACAAAGAAGCAGAGCCAGAGACACCACCTGGCTTGATGATTTCATTTCAAAGGGATGACTTGCAGCTTCTTAAGAAAGACAACCCTGAGTTATATATGATTTACATTTTGAAGGGACAAAGAAAGATTTTACAATCAAAAGTTTTCTAAAGTGTTCTTCCTAAAAAAAGGGAGGGGCCTAGAATCAGGAAGAAACTTGTGTAAAGTCAACTTGACGGAAACATTAAAGCCATCTTGGTCACTCTTTATTACCAGTGAGGACATAGTCCACTGTACCATTTGAATGACTGGCTTTATGGGCATGAAAGCCCAAGAAGAAACCATCCCTCTTAATTAAGAAGTACAATTTCCTTTTTTCTCTTCTTATGACCAAATAATAAAAGACATTTAACATAGCTTTTGTTAACTAAATCCTTCTAAAAATGTGTAAATATATCCCATACCAAGCACTTAACTCATTTTTCTGATGATCTCACAAGCCCTAGTTACATGGAATAAAATCTCTGCAGTCCTCACTTGCTTCCACTGGCTTGCCATATGAAGAAAAAATAAACCTTCAGTGTAATAAGTACCAAAGATTTAGAAGGTTTTTCGTTACCTAGTTAGTTTCTACCTCCACCCTCAACTAATTCGGCCTAGAATAAGTAGAAATCTAAAAAGTAAACCAGGGAAGGAAGATAAATGTCCTCATTCCTGCAAGACAAAATTCTATCAAATTTTTCAACTACAAAGACCACACGCTTTACTAAATTTAATTATTTCATCCAGTAAAATCTAGAATAAAAGTTCTCTTGTCAATACCTGGCAACTAGTCACACCTCAGAGAATAGATCTCTATCACAGGCAGATCATTTCTACTTAATAAACACAAAAACTGTTATATATAAGAATAGATGTTAGAGAAGAAAAAGACACAAATTTCATCTTTACTTCTGGAGCCAATATGTCAGTAAATTACTTTAAATTCCTTTACTTTACTTAAAGGCCCATATTTGTCTAAGTGAAATTTATGTTTTAAAAAATGAACTGACTAGTGGAATTTTCAGGAACAATCAAACTTTAATATTTCTTTAGTTTATAGAATTTTCTATAGATAGAAATGTGAATAAAACCTTTTGTAATTTTTTGAAAATATTAAGAATTTTGTCCACCATATTTTCCTATAATAACAATTTTCTTCGAACATGTTCATCTGACCACATCACCAAGCAATTCACCCCTTTTTCCCATCATTATGGCATTAGCTCTATACAGAGCTTTAATAATTTGTGTGTAGGAATTCACCAGTAATAGAGCAAAAGAACGCAACAAAAATTGTGTAGCAGTATATAGACATAGCCTTTCAGAAGTCTATATCTTTTGTAAATCTAGTAAATAGTTTTTAGTATTTTTCAAAGCATACTGCATATTTGGATTAATTACTGCAACATGGCTAATGAGAAATATAACTTGCTTTTAACAACAACAAAAGACTGGTTTTTAATGATCGGGGAATGTCAAACCTCCAAGTCTAAAACCATGGGAACTCCACATAAAGAAATAATCATACTTCAAATTCAACTGCATTTATCATCTTGTCTCCAATAGACTTTTCTCTGGCTGTATCCCATCCTTAAAAATGGCATTGTTATCCTCATAGTTACACAGGCTCTCAACCTCAGAGTTATTTTGCTATTACCTTCTTCTATCTAGTCTCCAAGTCTTGTTAAGCCTGTATCCATCATGTCTTCTCCGTGACCCAAAACACATTACTCCAAGAGCTAACTCTCTAAAGCAAAATACAAAGTGAGAGCATGCTGCAGTATCACTATATACCCACCAGAACAACAACAACAAAAGGGGAAAAAAAAAACCAACAACATACCAATTATGCCAGTGATACAGAAAAGACAAAATACAATTCAAAATACAAGATACAATTCTGGTGGGAGTATAAATTGATATAACTTATTTGCAAGTCACTTTCTACTAAAGCTAAGGTGTGTATATTCTAAGACCTAAAAATTTTAATCCTAAGAATATTTTCAAGACAACATAGAATATTCTCATAAATATAACTTCTCTGAGATAAATACAGAACAATAAAAGCAACAATTATTAACTAGACTAATAAAAACATACTTTTTATTTCATCAACATATTCATAACTAATATAATATTATGGTTAAATTCAACTGCAATAGACTGCATTAAATATGCATCAAATTATAGACATTCAATTTAATTTAGCAACAAGGGCCTTAACCAATAATTGTCTATTTCAGTGCCCTTCTGTACTTCCTGCTGGCTTCTTGCCAACTGTTCAGTTCATTATAACTGCATGCATTGTGCTACCTCAGTCCTTTTTTTTCCTGTCTTCTTTTCTGCCTAAACTTTTATCTCTTTATCAGTTGTTTTGTATAGTTCCCTTGTATACCCTCCCAGTTTATTTGTAGGATAAGGGAGAATATAAATAAAGTTTAAAATTACTGTTTGTTTTTGTCAGGATTTTTTCAAAATCATTCAAAAGGTAAGGTTAGATTGAGATAAAAATGAATAAATTAAATTTTATGTTATAAAAAATTTTTATTTCTACTCTAAATAGATAAGAAATGTGCTTCTTTGCAAATAAGAATCGGCATTTGTCATGGCTTTGATTTTTGTATCTTCTACTTTATTCACATGAATATGGAAACTTTCTTGTGAGATCTTTTATCATTTAGTCTTGGCTTTCGTCCTCATAAAATAAGGCAAATCAATATACAGAAGATTAGTGCCTGGATCTGATGCCTATAAATAACCTATCAATTTGTCATTTTTTACTTTTAACTTGAAGCTCAAAGCATCTCTCATAGTTGGAATATGACATCAAATAATATCTGCTGTCATAATATATTTATTCATTAGCTTGAACTACTTGTGTTGAATGTAAGTTGAACAATCTTACACATATCAATTTCCCTAATTGTGACAGGAAATCAAATAACATATGCTTTATTACTGTAGGATAATCCAGTATAATATTTTTTGTTAACACATCTACTGCAAGGAATGGATTTCAGTTATAGTACTTATTCTGACTGCTTTTGTCTGCAATGAATCATTTCAAAAGTATCATGACATTTTGCTCTTTCAGATAATGAATCTGTACTTTTGCTAAATACTCTCTGTGACTCTATGAATCATTCTATGGCTAATAAAAGATATTGCATAACAAAAAGCTTGGAATCTGTGAAAAATACCTTGTAACTATGCATGTTGTATTTCAGGCACCAACACATTCTTTAGGCTTCCTTCAGTTATCCAGTATACATCAAGGATTGTGACTCTTGCTACAAAAGAAAAGTGGAAAGTGAAAAAAAATTTACATATATATATATATATATACATACATATATTTAAGGACATATATATATATTTCTTGTATATATTTATTATATTTATATATAACTAAGGACAGATACACACCTGTCCTTAAGAATACAGCAGCAGAGCGGGCATGGTGGTACAAGCTTGTAATCCCAGTACTTTCGAGGCTGAGACAGGAGGATCCAGGTTCACGGCCAGCCTCAGCTACTTAGTGAGGCCCTCTGCAATTTAGTGAGACCTTGTTTCCAAATAAAGAATAAAAAGTAGGGCTGGAGTTATAGCTTGGAAGTAGCATGCCCCTGGGTTCAATCCCCAGTACTGAAAGAAAAAAAAAAAAGAATACAGCAGCAGCCTAGTAAAGAATAACAGTGAATTTTAAAAAGCATGTAAGAAGTTCTATAAAATTTTCTTACTACAGAAGCTCACAGCAGAGAGTGACTATGTTTAGGGATCTGAGAAATAACTGGACATAACCTATATGTTAGAGTCTACAATCTAAAAGGGTTCTCTTAAAGCCGGGTGTGGTGGCGCACGCTTGTAATCCTAGCATTTGGGAGGCTGAGACTGGAGGATCCGGGTTCGAGGCCAGCCTCAGCTGCTTAGTGAGGCACTCCACAACTTAGTGAGACCCTGTTTCAAAATAAAGAATAAAAAATAGATGCCGGGCGTGGTGGCGCACGCTTGTAATCCCAGCATTCGGGAGGCTGAGACCGGAGGATCCGGGTTCGCGGCCAGCCTCAGCTACCTAGTGAGGCACTCCGCAACTTAGTGAGACTCCGTTTCAAAAT
>PVLC010005338.1:46878-77390 GCA_004027655.1 Graphiurus murinus | reverse complement strand
GCCTCACTAAGTAGCTGAGGCTGGCCTCAAACCTGTGATCCTCTTATCTCAGCCTCCCAAGTACTGGGATTATAAGAGTGTGCCACCACACCTGGCTGGGCTTTTTTTAATGATGAAATTCTTTTTTTTTTTTTTTTCTTCTCAATATTGGGGGTTGAACCCAGGGGTGTTTTACCCTTTAGCTACATTCCTAGTCTTCTTTCTTTCCTTTCTTTTTCTGGTATTGGGAATTAACCCAAGGACATTCTACCTCCAAGCTATACTCCCAGCCCAAATTTTTGTTTTGTTTCGTTTTTGTTTTGAGTTGGGTGTGGTGGTGCACCTGTTTTGAAACTGGATCTTACTAAGTTTCTGAGAGTTTTAAGTTGCTGAGGTTGGACACCAACCTTTGATCCTCCCAACTCAGCCTCCCAAGTACTGGGATTACAAGTGTGCACCATCAGCCGGGCGTGGTGGCGCATGCTTGTAATCCCAGCATTTGGGAGGCTGAGACCGGAGGATCCAGGTTCGAGGCCAGCCTCAGCTACCTAGTGAGGCACTCTGCAACTTAGTGAGACTCGGTTTCAAAATAAAGAATAAAAAATAGGGCTGGGGGTATAGCTCGGAGGTAGAATGCCTCTGAGTTCAATCCGCAGTACCGCAAAAAAAAAAAACAACAAAAAAAAACAAGTGTGCGCCATCACGCTTGGCTGTCCTTTATTTTTGAAACAGGGTCTTGCTAAGCGATCATATAGTGCCTTCAACATGTGTTCCTCCTGTCTCAGCCTCCCAGGTACTGGGATTACAGGCATGCACTTGAAAGACTTTATTGAAGCAGAAGTAATTTAGGATACTTAGTGATCCTTTCTTTTTCCTTTAGATGTCACAGTTTTGAGGGTATTTTATTTCATTTTGTTTTTACTGAAACTTTGAAGATATTGCTGAATATTTCAGTATTACATTTTATATCACAATATTTTCTCATATCTGAACTAATGCAGTAAAATCTTGACCTGTTCATTCACCTTCCATTATCAGAAATTTAGGTATGTAACTTAAAGTGTTTTTAGTTTTGATGTTGTCATTTTACAATGGTTTTAATCTTGGGATTTGGTTGTCTATTTCTCTAGTACGTTGCGCCAGAGAGCAGATCCCGTTTATAGTCCACCTCTTCAAGTTTCAGGACTTTGCTGGAGGTTGAAAGTTTACCCAGTGAGTTTTTTATATTTCTAAAAAAAATTGATATCAAGATCTTTTAGGGTTGTCTGGTGTACTAGTTATACTTTATTTATTGTGTGTGTGTGTGGGTGTGTGTATGTGTGTGTGTGTGTTAGTTACTGGGGATTTTACCCAGGGACATTCTACCTCTGAGCTATACCCCCAGCCCCATTTTTTATTCTTTATTTTTGAAACAGGGTTTCACTAAGTTGTGTAGGGCCTCACTAAGTAGCTGAGGCTGGCCTAAAACCTGCAATCCTACTGTCCCAACCTCCCAAGTACTGGGATTACAAGTGTGCGCCACCACGCCCAGCAAATGTGAACATTTTAAACCCTGATATATTATTACGTTTTATTCCTGACCTATGGAAAGGACTTGCTTTTAGAAGAAATATTTAAGCTCCTTTTTTTTTTTCTTTTGTGGTGTTAGGGATTGAACCCAGTGGCATTCTACCTCTGAGTTACAATCCTAGCCCTTTTTATTTTTTATTTATTAATTTATGTTTCTGGTACTGGGGATGTAACCTAGGAGCATTCTAACTTCCAGCTACACTCCCAGCCCTGTTTTATTCCTTTATTTTGAAACAGGATCTCACTAAGTTGCAGAGGGCCTCTCTAAGTTGTTGAGGCTGGCCATGAACCTGTGATCCTCCTGTCTCAGCCTCCCAAGTACAGGAATTTCAAGCATGCACCACCACACCTGGCTATGTTTAAAATTCTTTTAAGAAAACATTTATGTTATTTATTTATTTTTCTAGGGGCTCAACCCAGGGGCATTATACTTCTGAGCTGTTCCCCCAAGCCCTGTTTTTTATTTTGAAACAGGGTCTCCTTGCTTGATGAGATGTCATTGCTTGCTGAGACTGTCCTTGAACCTTTGATCTTTCTGTCTCTGCCTCTCCAAGTACTGGGATTATAGGTGTGCACCACTATGCCCAGTTTAAGAAAATATTTAAAAATAAAACATAGGCACAAAAAAACATTAAAAATGCATATTTGCTGATTGCACACTATATATTGTCTCCCTCTCTCTTTTTCCCCCTTCTTCCATCTTTCCATCCTTTCTTTTGGTTTTGGTGGTACTGGGGATTGAACCCAAGGGCATTCTACCCCCAAGCTATAACCCTACCCTGATTTTCTTCTTTTTTTGTGTGGTAGTAGGGATTGAACTCAGGGGCATTCTACCTCTGAGCTAGAGCCCCAATCCTATTTTTTATTTATTTTGAAACAGGGTCTAAGTTGCAGAATGCCTCACTAAGTAGCTGAGGCTGGCCACGAACCTGGATCCTCCTGTCTCAGCCTACCAAATGCTGGGATTACAAGCATGCACTACCATACCCGGCTCCAATTTTTATTTTTTACTTTGAAACAGGGTCTTGCTAAGTTGCTGAGGCTGGTCTTGAACCTGTCATCCTCCTGTTTCAGGCTCCCAAGTGATTATAAGTGTTTGCCACCACCGCTGGCTCCATCCATCCTTTCTTCCTTCTGTGGGTTAAACCCAGGGACGCTTTACCACTGAGCTATACCCACAGCCCTTTTTATCTTTTATTTTGAGACATAATCTCCCTAAGTTGCTGAGGCTGGAATTTGGCAATCCTTCTTTCTAAGCCTCTCGACTACTGGGATTACTGGTATGCAACACTGCATAAGGCTTGTATTTTTTCAAGTTAGCAACTGAATCTAGCAGCATGATGAGGCTTAAGACCATTCCTATGGCAAGAATATACGTCCTTTCTGCAGAATGTCTATTTAATGAGATTATCAATTTTTTTTAATTGAGTTGTAGGAGGGTTTTTTTTTTTACGGTACTGGGGATTGAACTCAGGGGCATTCTACCTCTGAGCTATACCTCCAGTCCTATTTTTTATTCTTTATTTTGAAACAGGGTCTCACTAAGTTGCAGAATGCCTCACTAGGTAGCTGAGGTTGGCCGCGAACCTGGATCCTCCGGTCTCAGCCTTCCAAATGCTGGGATTACAAGCGTGCTCCACCATGCCTGGGGGGTTTTTGTTGTTGTTGTTTTCTTTTTGCAGTATTCTCCAGGCTAGGCGTCCCCCCCCCCCCAGTCCTATTTTTTATTCTTTATTTTGAAATAAGGTCTCACTAAGTTGCGGAGGGCCTCACTAAGTAGTTGAGGCTGGTCACGAACCCGGATCTTGCGGTCTCAGCCTCCCAAATGCTGGGATTACAAGCATGCACCACAACGCCTGGCTCAGGAGTTCTTTTTATATAGTGGATTTTAACCCCTTATCTTAGAAATCATCAGTTAGGAGTTTTGGGTATGTAGCTCAGTAGTAGAGTGCTTGCTCCGTATACACAAGGCCCTGAATTTACTCCCAGCACCACCCCCCAAATTTTCTTTTTCTTGTCTTATTGCTAATGAAATGGAATAGTTGGATTTTTTTCCTCTCACTAATTTTTTCTATGGTATATAAAAGAGTTTTATATATGTTAAAACTCTAAAGCCAGGCGTGGTGGCACATGCTTGTAATCCCAGCATTTGGGAGGCTGAGACCAGAGGATCCGGGTTCGAGACCAGCCTCAGCTACCTAGTGAGGCACTCCACAACTTAGACCCGGTTTCAAAATAAAGAATAAAAAATAGGGCTGGGGGTATAGCTCAGGGTATGCCCCTGAGTTCAATCCCCAGTACCACAAAAAAAAAAAAAAAAAAAAAAAAAAAACTCTAAATGTTTTTCATAGTTGTTGATACTTTTCCTTAATTTGTATGACTTGATATATTTTCACTTTTTTTGAGGGGGAGTACTGAGAATTGAATCCAGGGGCATTCTACCTCTGAGCTACATCCCCAGTCCTTTTTACTTATTTTTCTTGAAATAGGGTCTCAGTCGGACGTGGTGGCGCACGCTTGTAATTCCAGCATTTGAGAGGCTGAGACTGGAGGATCTGGTTTCCAGGCCAGCCTCAGCTACCTAGTGAGGCACTCCACAACTTAGTGAGACCCTGTTTCAAAATAAAGAACAAAAAATAGGGCTGGGGGAATAGCTCGGAGGTAGAATGCCCCTGAGTTCAATCCCCAGTACAGCCCAAAAAAAAAAAAAAAAAAAAAAAAAAAACGAAAAAATTGCTGAGACTGGTTTTGAACCTGTGATCTTCCTGTCTCAGCCTCTCAGGTACTTGGATTACAGGTATGTGCTACCACACCCAGCTTATTTTTCACTTTTTTTTTTTTTCTTCATTTTCTTTTTTGCGGTACTGGGATTGAACCCAGGGGCATTGCAGCTCTGAACTACACAACCAGCCCTATTTTTTATTCTTTATTTTGAAACAGGGTCTCACTAAGTAGCTGAGTCTGACCAGGAAGTCTCAATCTTCCTTTCTCAGCTTCCTAAGTACTGGGATTACAAGCGTGTGCCACCATGCCTGGCTATTTTTCACTTTTTTTAATGTACAAGAGTTTAAAATTATTAAGGATTCAAATTTATTGTTTTTTTGGGGGGCGGAGGGTACTGGGTATTGAACTCTGAGGCATTGAGGCATTCTACTTTTTGAGCTACACTTCCAGCCCTATTTAAAAAAAAAAAAAAAACGGTATCACTAAGTTGCGGAGGCCCTCACTAAGTTGCTCAGGCTAGTTACAAACCTGTAGTCCTCCCGTTTCAGGCTCCCAAGTACCAGGATTACAAGCGTGCACCTCCATGTATGCTTCTCAATCCAGATATCAGATATTAATGTGCATTTTATTACTTGGTTTCATTGTGGCTTTTTTATATGTAAATTGATCTGGAATTTGTATGTGTATAACCTCTTACTCTCTTTTTTGTTTGTTTTTTAGGATGGAAATGGTGTTGTGCGTGGTTACTACTTATCTGTGTTTCTGGAGCTCTCAGCTGGCTTGCCTGAAACTTCCAAGTAAGTGATATAATTAACAATCTTAATATGTTTTTATTTACATCCCGCTAGCAATTTTTTGTTAGTACTTTTGTTTATTGCTGTGTTACAATTTTTCTCTTTTTTTTTTTTTTTCTTTTTTTGCACTACTGGGGATTGAACTCGGGCATTCTACCTCCGAGCTATACCCCCAGCCCTATTTTTTATTCTTTATTTTGAAACAGGGTCTCACTAAGTTGCGGAGTGCCTCTCTAAGTAGCTGAGGCTGGCCTGGACCCCGGATCCTCCGGTCTCAGCCTCCCAAATGCTGGGATTACAAGGTGCGCCACCACACCCGGCTTATAATTTCTCTTTAGATACATACTAGTATGGAATTGTTGACATAATATAATAGCATAGATTGGCAGTTCTCAAAACTTTTCTCCAAGGATCTTTTTTTTTTTTTTTTTTTTGCGGTACTGGGGATTGAACTCAGGGGCATTCTACCTCCGAGCTGTACCCCCAGCCCTATTTTTTATTCTTTATTTTGAAACCGAGTCTCACTAAGTTGCGGAGTGCCTCACTAGGTAGCTGAGGCTGGCCTCGAACCCGGATCCTCCGGTCTCAGCCTCCCGAATGCTGGGATTACAAGTGTGCGCCACCACGCCCGGCTTCTTCAAGGATCTTTTATACTTTCAAACTTATTGGGAACTCCAGAGTTATTTAAAATGGGCTATATCTACTGTTATTTTGTGAGTTAGAAATTAAAACTGACAGCTCCTAGTACTTGGGAGTCTAAGACAGGAGAGTTGGAGATTCGAGGACAGCCTCAGCAAGTAGTAGCGTGCTTGTTCTATATACAGAAGGCCCTGAATTTGACTCCCAGCACACCCCCAAAATTTTCTTTTGTGAGGTAGAGGGGGAAAAAAAAGTAAAACTGAGAATTTTGTGTGTATGTGTGTGTGGTACTGGGAATTGAACCCAAAGGCCTTCTACCTCTGAGCTACACCCCCAGCCCTATTTTATTTTTTATTTGGAAACGGTGTCGCACTAAGTTGTTGAGAGCCTCACTAAGTTGCTGAGACTGGTCACAAACCTGCAGTCCTCCTGTCTCAGCCTCCCAAGTACTGGGATTACAAACCTCCACCAACTCGCCCGACTTCCTATTTTTCATTCTTTTTTGCACTACTGGGGATTGAACCCAGGGGCATTCTATCTCCGGACTACACCCTAGCCCTATTTTTTTATTCTTTATTTTGAAACAGGGTCTCACTGAGTTGCAGCGCCTCACTTAGTAGCTGAGGCTGGTGGCAAACCTGCAATCCTCTTGTCCCAGCCTCCCAAGTACTGGGATTACAACTGTCTGTCACCACTCCTGGCTTCTGTTTTATTTTTAAAGAGGGTCTCATTAAGTTACTGATAATCTTGCTAAATTGCTGAGGCTGGCCACAAAACTTCGATTCTTCTTTCTTGGCCTCCTAAATACTGGGATTACCAGCATCTGTCACCATGCTTGGCTGGTGGATGACTTTTAAATTAATTATTCTTAATGAGGTGTACCAGATAAAACAGCACATTTGCTTGATTGTATTATATAAAACTCTAGAAACCACAAGCTAGTCTGATGTAATAATGTAATGTAGGTGTGTGGTTACTTGGAGAACAGGCATTGTTGGTAGATGCATGAGAGGGAGGGATTGCAAAAGGCAGAGGGAACTTTAGGGGATGATAGATAGGTTTAATATCTTCATTGTGGTGGTGTAAAGACTTAGCAAGTTATACACTTCACGTATGTTCCAGTTATACTTCAGTAAAGCCATTTAATTAAAAATTTTTTTAGAGAGGTTTATAATGAGAAGCAATTCCCCGCAAAACAAAAGGGCATTTGAGAATTTTTAGCAACTCAAATCACAAACATACTCCTGTCAGATAAACTCAGTTTCTAAATCTAAAACTTTGAAAGCATATATCTTTTTATGCTTTATCTGTGAAGCAAAGGAACCATGAACATTGCAAAACTTCAAAATTTCTTTTACTTCAAGAATAATGACTAAGATAGATAGTAGATGGATGGACAAATAGATGATAGACACTGGCCACACAGCAGAGGCCATTCTAAACAGATCAAATGCATTTATGCATTGTTGGCCACAACTCATGGCCACAACTCAAACAGGGATCCTTGTTTTATAGATAGTGCATCAGAAGAGCAGAGAGGTTAAGTAACTTGTTCAAGGTCACATGGCTACTAAAGAGCAGTGTTAGAACTCGAAAAATCTAGATCATCTGTCTCCTACTTTGATGAATCTGTACCCATTTGTTATTTTGTAATATGCATTGATCTTCTGGAAAATTAGGACCGCCTGAATATATAGTCAACATATTTGATTATATAGTATCAAATAATTCATTGATAGCTTTGTGTGTGTGGTACTGGGGATTGAACCCAGGTGCATTCCACCTCTGAGTTACACCCCCAACCCTATTTTATTTTATATTCATTTATTTATTTATTTATTTTTCGGTACTGGGGATTGAGCCCAGGGGCATTCTACCTCCGAGCTACACCCCCAGCCCTATTTTTTATTCTTTATTTTGAAACAGGGTCTCACTAAGTTGTGGAGTGCCTCACTAAGTGGCTGAGGCTGGCCGTGATCCCGGATCCTCCAGTCTCAGCCTCCCAAATGCTGGGATTACAAGCGTACGTCACCACTCTTGGCTCCTATTTTATTTTGAAACAGTGTCTCACTAAGTTGCTAAGGGCTTCTCAGTGTTGCTAAGACTGGCAATGAACCTGTGATCCTCCTGTCTCAGCCTCCCAAGTACTGGGATTACAGACGTGCACCACCACACCTGGCCCTGCCAGACCTATTTTATCTTATTTTCGGTACTAGGATTAAGCTCAGAGTATTTTACTTCTGAGCTACACCCTCAGCCTATTTTTTATTCTTTATTTTGAAACAGTCTCAACTAATTATCTCACTAAGTAGCTGAGGCCAGCTGTGAACCTGCTATCCTCTTGTCTTAGCTTCTCAAGTACTGAGATTATAAACATACGCCACCACGCCTGGCAACCCATCTTGGTTTTTATTTTTATTTATTTTTTTCTCTAATTAGGGATTGAACCCAGGGACATTCCCCCAGCCCTATTTTTATTTATTTTGTTGTACTAGAGATTGAACCCTGAGGTCTTCTACCTCTGGGCTGCATCTCCAGACTTCTTTTGTGTGCGATACTAGGGATTGAGTCCCAGTACTTGAGAAGCTAAGACAGGAGGATAGCAAGTTCACAGCCAGCCTTAGCTACTTAGTGAGACAATTAGTTGAGACTGTTTCAAAATAAAGAATAAAAAATAGACTGAGGTTGTAGCTCAGAGGTAAAAGCTACAATCTCAGCCTATTTTTTGTTCTTTATTTTGAAACAGGGTCTCACTAAGTTGCGGAGGGACTCACTAAGTAGCTGAGGCTGGCTATGAACCGGAATCCTCCTGTCTCAGCCTCCCAAGTACTGGGATTATAAGCATGCACCATCATGCCTGGCTCTCAGCCCTATTTTTTATTCTTTATGTTGGAACAGGGCCTCACTAAGTTGCAGAGGGCCTCACTAAGTACCTAAGGCTGGCCACGAACCTGCCATCCTCCTGTCTCAACCTCCCAAGTACTGGGATTAGAAGTGTGCACCAAGCCGGGCGTGGTGGCACACGCTTGTAATCCCAGCATTCGGGAGGCTAAGACCGGAGGATCTGGGTTCACGGCCAGCCTCAGCTACCTAGTGAGGCATTCTGCAACTTAGTGAGACTCGGTTTCAAAATAAAGAATTAAAAATAGGGCTGGGGGAGCCGGGCGTGGTGGCGCACGCTTGTAATCCCAGCATTCGGGAGGCTGAGACCAGAGGATCCGGGTTCGCGGCCAGCCTCAGCTACCTAGTGAGGCACTCTGCAACTTAGTGAGACTCGGTTTCAAAATAAAGAATAAAAAATGGGGCTGGGAGTGTAGCTCGGAGGTAGAATGCCCCTGAGTTCAATCCCCAGTACTGCAAAAAAAAAAAAAAAAAAAAAAAAAAGTGCACCACCATGCCCAGCTTCCAGACCTATTTTTTTAATGTTTTATTTCGAAACAGGGTTTTGCTAAGTTGCTAAGAGCCTAAGTTTTGAAGGTTGGCTGCAAACCTGTGATTCTCCTGTCTCAGCCTCCAAAGTACTGGAATTTCAAGGGTGCACCACCATGCCTGGCTTTTTTATTGTGAAACTAAGTTGCTGAGGTTCTCAAACTTGCAAACCTCCTGACTCAGCCTTTCGATTACAGGGATTACAGTTGTGCATCACCTGCTCAGCTCCAGGATTAATTTTTTTTTTTATTATTTATTTGTGGTGCCAGGGATTTAACCCAGGGGCATTCTACCTCTGAACTATACCCACCTCTATTTTACTTTTACTTTGAAACAGGGTCTCTAGGTTGACAAGAGTCCACTACTTGCTGCATCTGTTCTTGAACCTGCAGATCCTCCTGTCTTAGCTTCCCAGGTACTAGGATTACAGGCATGCGCCACAATTCCTGACTCAGGATTGACTTTTTTTTTTTTTTTTTTTTTTTGCGGTACTAGGGATTGAACTCAGGGGCGTTCTACCTCCGAGCTACACCCCCAGCCCAATTTTTTTATTCTTTATTTTGAAACCAGGTCTCACTCAGTTGTGGAGTGCCTCACTAAGTAGCTGAGGCTGGCCGCGAACCCGGATACTCTGGTCTCAGCCTCCCAAATGCTGGGATTACAAGCGTGCGCCACCACGCCCGGCCAGGATTGACTTTTAATAGTATTTGCAGTTGCAGAGTGACTTGTTTTAGAGAAAGAAATTTTTTTGAGTTGCTTAAGGAAAAAATAGAACTTTCCCTAAGAGAAGTTTATAGTCTTGTAATTTTTTTTCCTTTTTTTTTAGTCCTGAGTATTGAACCCAGGGCCATTCTACCTTTGAATTCCACCTCCAACCGAATTTTTTATTCTTTATTTTGAAACAGGATCTAAGTTGCAGAGGGCTTCACTAAGTAGCTGAGGCTGGCCGTGAGCCTGTGATCCTCCTGTCTCAGGTTCCCAAGTACTGGGATTACAAGTGTGCACCACCACACCCGGCTTTAGTCCTCTAAATTTATTCTGACTTTTTTTTTTTTTTGGTACTAGGAATTGAACCCAGGGGCATTCTACCTCTGAGCTCCACAGCCAAGCACTTTTTATTTTGAAACAGGGTCTTCTACATTGCTGAGGCTAGCCTTGAAACTGCTACCTTCTTATTTCAGCCTTCCAAAAACTGGGATTATAGGTGTGTGCCACCATGCCCAGCACATTTTTATGTGGAAAATAGGATTTAGTGTTAGTCATGTTGTGATGGCCCATTCAATACACTGCTGTTTTTGTAAATGATATAATTCTTAAATAAATTTAACTGTATATCAATAAGTTAGTAAGTTTCTTTTCAAGTACTTAATGACCTCATTTAAAGCTTGAATGAGTCGTCTAACTTTACTAACTCTACATTAATGATTTATTTTTCAATTTTAGATATGAATATCGTGTGGAGATGGTTCACCAATCTTGCAATGATCCTACCAAAAATATTATTCGAGAATTTGCATCTGATTTTGAAGTTGGAGAATGCTGGGGCTACAATAGATTTTTTCGTTTGGATTTACTTGCAAATGAAGGATACTTGAATAGACAAAATGACACCGTTATTTTAAGGTAAAAGGAAACATTTGATATTGTGACTTTAATCGATTTTATCAAATCTATTTCAAACTACATTCATTTAACAAAGATAAATATTGAAATTTGTACTAATGATGATCATACCAATTTCTTGACTTGTAAAGTTAAACGATCATTTGGTATTCTTAGGTTTCCTTGATGTTCTTAGATTACACATTGTACACAATCTGAAGGTAATTTTTTTTGTTTTGCATTTGTGTGTGTTACTAGGGATTGAACCTAAGGGCATTTTACCTCTGAGCCACACTTCCAGACTTCTTTATTTTTTGTTTTGAAACAGGGTCTTAGTAGGTTGCTGAGAGTCTCCCTGCATTGCTGAGGCTATACTCAAACCTGCAATCCTCCTGTCTCAACCTTCCAAATACTGGGATTTCCAGCATGTACCATCATGCCCAACTGAAGCAAATTTTATACAATATTTTTAGTGTGGTTGATTTTTTTTTTTTTTTTCAGTACTAGGGATTGAACTCAGGGGCATTCTACCTCTGAGCTATACCCCCAGCCCTAGTTTTTATTCTTTATGTTGAAACAGGGTCTCACTAAGTTGCGGAGTGCCTCATTAGGTAGCTGAGGCTGACCGTGAACCCGGATCCTCCAGTCTCAGCCTCCCAAATGCTGGAATTACAAGTGTGCGCCACCACACCCGGCTTAGTATGGTTGATTTTTGACTGTGACTTTCTGTAGTCAAGTGGATAATAAGTCAAAAGCTTTTTATCTAGTTCATAATTCTATTGTAAAGGAAACAATACAATTTGAGGGTGTGGTGGCGCACACTTGTAATTCTAGTACTTGGGAGGCTGAGACAGGAGGATCACAGGTTCGAGGCCAGCCCCAGCTATTTAGTAAGGCCCTCCCAACTTGGTGAGACCCTGTTTCAAAATAAGGAATAAAAAAATAGGGCTGGGAGCCCGGTGTGGTGGCGCACGCTTGTAATCTCAGCATTTGGGAGGCTGAGACCGGAGGATCTAGGTTCGCGGCCAGCCTCAGCTGCTTAGTGAGGCACTCTGCAACTTAGAGAGACCTTGTTTCAAAATAAAGAATAAAAAAAAAAAATAGGGCTGGGGGTATAGCTTGGAGGTAGAATGCCCCTGAGTTTAATCCCCAATACCGCAAAAAATAAAATAAAATAGGGCTGGGGATGTAGCTTGGAGGTAGAATTCCCCTGGGTTCAATCCCCAGTACCAAAAAAAAAATTTTATACAATATATAGAGCCTGAACTATACAAGTGGGTAGGAAAGTATTATCTTTCTATTTCTTTCTGTACAGTGTTGTCCTTTTCTTCCCAATTCATGACCATCATTATGTTTGAGGTGTACATAATTATGATAAATATGTTTTAGGTTAGCTTGGGAGTTTAATCCTGTTATGTTATTTCTAAAAAATATACAGTTTGAGTTTACACAACTGACTATTCAAAACCTTATGTCATTATGATTTGTGGACTACATGCATAAATGATGAATACCATGAACTCTGCATTTATTTGAATTTTGGCCTTACAACGTAATTCAACTAAAATTACAGAATTTATAGTTACAGATTCAAGGTTAGAGATTGATAATATATTACTGTTTGGATTCTTTTTAAAAGACGTGGCACTGTCCTTTATAGGTTTCAGGTACGTTCACCAACTTTTTTTCAAAAATGCCGGGATCAGCATTGGTATATTACTCAGTTGGAAGCTGCACAGAGTAGTTATATTCAACAAATAAACAATCTTAAAGAGGTAAGGAAATAACATCTATTTCTGGTTTAGTGGTCCATATTGTCCTTTTTACCTGTTACATTTAGGATTAGATTTTGTATTTTGTGTGTGACTTTATAGAAAAAATCCATTTATCCTGTTTCTTATTCTTTGAGCTTTTCTAGGTTCTGCATTGTTTTATAGCCATTAGCTACATTTGACTGTGCCAGGTTTTTTTTGTTTTGTTTTGTTTTATTACTTGGGATTGAACCCAGGGATATTCTACCTCCCAGCTACACTCCCTGCCTTTTTTATTTTTTATTTTTGAAACGGTCTCGCTGAGTTCCTGAGGCTAGCCTTGAACTTGCAGTCTTCCTGTCTCAGCTTCCCAAGTACTGGGATTTTAGGCTTGCACAGAACACCTGGCTTGTTATATCAGTTTAAAGACAGTTCCTCAGTTGCCGTATCCACATTGCAAATTTCAAGTGCTTGTACTGGGCACTGCAGATAGAGAATGTTTCTATTATCACATAAAGTAGTATTGCACAGTGTTGCAAACTGTGTTTTTCAAAGTGACCAAGGTAGTTTTCTCCCACAAGCTGTCTTACATTTAAAGAATTAAAAACTATAGAGTAATTGAAAGTTCTGCTTTTTTTGTTGTTGTTGTTTTCTTTATTTGCGGTACTGGGGATTGAACTCAGGGGCATGCTACCTCCGAGCTATACTCCCAGCCTTATTTTTTTTTATTCTTCATTTTGAAACCGGGTCTCACTAAGTTGCGGAGGGCCTCACTAGGTAGCTGAGGCTGGCCGTGAACCTGGATCCTCCGGTCTCAGCCTCCCAAATGCTGGGATTACAAGCATGCGCCACCATGCCTGGCTAAGTTGTTCCTTCTTAACTAGGGAAGATTCATTTATGAATTTTTAATCTTACAATGATGAAATTATGTGAGGAATTCTTTTTTCCTTCATGGGAATTTACTATGGGGTTGGAGGTTTGGAGTGCTAAGAATTTTTAACAGATGAGGGAGGAAATACATGAATAAGTACATACTTTAAGAGAATTTCACGTGTTTTAAATTGCTGGTTCTGGGTGTATAGTTCAATGCTAGAGAGCTTGCCTACTTTGGCACAAGGCCCTGAGTTCAGTTGCTAGCACTAACACACACACACACACACACACACACACAGATACACATGTGTGCATACACACACAACTGCCTGTATTCATGATACAGCTTGATAATGATGTATTTTCCTTGGGCCAGATATAAAAGAAGGAGTATAAGAATAAATGGCGCAGTTTATCTTTTCATAGATTTTTTTTCATTAACAAAAAGCAGGAGAGGGTGAGAGCATTCATAAATAGTTTTAGGAAAATTTGTAATCCCAGTACTTGGGAGGCTGAGACAGGAGGATCACAGGTTCAAGTATAGCCTCAGCAAGTAGTGAGACTCATCAACCTAGTGAGACCCTGTTTCCAAATAAGAGATAAAATCGGGCTGGGGGGTGTAGCTCAAAGGTAGAATGCCTCTGGATTCAATCCCCAGTACCACAAAAAAAAAATGAAAAATCCACTTTAAATATTTCTTACTATGCCAGTGAGGCATTGTTCATGCCTAATGTTATTTATTTGTGCTGTTGTTATTTTAAAAGAGACTCACCATTGAGCTGTCCCGAACTCAGAAATCGAGAGATTTGTCACCACCAGATAATCATCTTAACCCCCAAAATGATGACATTCCCGAGACTCGAGCTAAGAAGTCTGGGTCATGCTCTGACATGCTTCTCGAAGTTGGTCCTACGACAGCTTCTGTAAGAGAGGTCAAAGAGGATGAAGAAGAAGAGGAGAAGATCCAGAATGAAGATTATCATGTAATAATTAGGCCAGTTTTCGATAAGAGAAATGATAGAATCATGATTTCTTACATATGATCTAGGACAGTGTGCTTAAAGTCTATCAATTTTAATTATTTATGCACACATGTTCTTCTGTAAATGTTAATGTTTACAGATCAGAAGTAGTTGAATTAAAGCATTTCAAGGTTCCAAAAATTAGTTTGTTACAGAAAACTACACATTTTGTGAAATAAAATGGGATGCGCATTCCACAAACTAAACTTTGTAAATTGTGGATTTAAAAAATGTGTTCTATTTTCATTTATCGGAAGTAGTATGTACCTTATCATTGTCTATGTTGGTAGAATGATTTAAGATTTTGGATATTGTCAAGTTTTGTCCTAGCTAAACAACAATCAAAATAAGAATTTAAGATGTGTTTTTAATTTTTAGATGAGACCGGGTATAGAAATAAACTAGATTTTTTTGTTGTTAATTTTGAGATGAGAGACTTAAGTTTTTTGGACTTGAGTGATGGTTTGAGGTGAAACTCTTTGAAACATCTTTCCTTTAAGCTGATGAGGAATATATGAAGCATCTCCAGTTATATTTAGGTCCAGCTAAAATTGATAACCATAAATTGATAGTGTTACTAGTCAATGTGGTTGTGTGATTTTTCTCTACCAAGCTCGGCAGTGTAGGCATGGGGCAGAGTAGAATTTTGCAAACTGCATTATTCTTTAATCCTCAGTTCAAGGCCTGGATTGGATGATCATCTGAGTAGAACTATTTGGAATAGAAATCTTGTTTTCTTTGCCTTAACCTAGCACGAGCTTTCTGATGGAGATCTGGATCTGGATCTTGTTGGCGAGGATGAAGTAAATCACCTTGATGGCAGCAGTTCTTCTGCTAGTTCCACAGCAACAAGTAACACAGAAGAAAATGATATTGATGAAGAAACTATGTGAGTATTCCACATTTACTACCAATATAAAGCATCTAAGTGCTACGTAGTTACTAGAAGCATATTAATTTAAAATGTGGTAGTCAGCAGTTTTTTCTAGATACAGTCTGTCTTACAGAAATAGAAGAATTTAGCCAGCTGTGGTGGAGCATACTTACTAATCCCAGTACTTAGGAGACTGAGATGGAAGTTCATGGTTTGTGGCCAGCCTTAGCTACTTAGTGAGGCTCTCTGCAACTTAGTGAGACTGTGTTTCAAAATAAAATAATAAAATATGGCTTTGGGTATAGCTTGAAGGTAGAATGCCCCTGGATTCCATCCCCAATACCTAAGAAACAAACAGGAACTTGAAGGGAAGACTGAGTCAGGCAATAGCCAATTTCCTTCCTCTACCTCTGTGTTCTATGCCAAGAATTTTTTTTTTTTTTTTGTGGTACTGGGGATTGAACTCAGGGGCATTCTACCTCCGAGCTACACCCCCAGGCCTATTTTTTATTCTTTATTTTGAAACTGGGTCTAAATTGCGGAGTGCCTCATTAGGTAGCTGAGGCTGGCCTCGAACCCGAATCTTCCGGTCTCAGCCTCCCGAATGCTGGGATTACAAGTGTGCGCCACCACGCCCGGCTAAGAATTTTTTTTTTTAAACTTTAAAAATTTAATTTTGAAGCTGAACATGATGGTGCACGCTTGTAATCCCAGTACTTGGGAGGCTGAGACCAGAGCACCCAGGTTCGCAGCCAGCCTCAGCTACTTAGTGAGGCCAATCTGCAACTTAGTGAAGACCCTGTTTCAAAATGAATAAAAAAATAGGACTGGGGGTGTAGCTCGGCGGTAGAATGTCCCTGGGTTCAATCCCCAATACCGCAAAAAAAAAAAAAAATTAAGACTTAAGTTTCAAAAATATTAGTTTCCATATTTCTTTCATAGGGATTCATTTTCCAAATGTTAATATTTAGCCTTATTTCTTCTGCACATGTCTTTTTCCTGCAGTATTTGAGATTACATGAATACATTTCTCCTTGTGTACTTAAGGATGTTTCTTATATTACTATAGTAGAGTTACCAAAATCAGGCAATCAGCTGTGCATGGTGGCAAATGCCTGTAATCCTAGTACTTGGGAGGTTGAGACAAGAAGATCACAGGTTCAAAACCAGCCTCAGCAATTTAGTGAGAGTCTATTTCAAACTAAAAAATAAAAAAGGGCTGAGGTGTAGCTTGGAGGAGGAATGTCCCTGGGTTCAATCCCTAGTATCACCACCAACAGAAAATATCAGGAAGTCAACATTGATGTGATACTATTACCTTTTAAATATTTTGCCATGAACTACATGCTTGTAATCCCAGTACTTGGGAGACTGAGACAGGAGGATCTCAGGTTCAAGACTAGTCTCAGCGACTTAGTGAGGTTCTCCATAACTCAGTGAGTCCGTTTCAAAATAAAAGAATAAAATCAATCTGATGGTGTAGCTCAGAGGTAGAATGTTCCTGGGTTCCATTCCTAGTACCACAAAATGAACAAAGACAATTAATGGCAAACTATTTTTATTTGTTTGTTTGGACCAAGATCCAATCCAGGATCACATTTGCATTTAGTTGTTAAATCTCTCGAGTCTGCTTCAGTCTGGGCCCCCCCCTTGCCCCCTTCATGACTGAAACTTTTGAGAAATGCAGAATAGTTGTTTCTGATCCCTCTCCCCTTTTGTAGGAATCAAGCCAAGGGCCTCATGAATGCTAGGCAAACACTCTACTACTGAGCTACACCCCTGAACCTCAGAATAGTTCTTTCGTAGAAAGTCCCTTAGTTTGATTTAGTTTGTTTCCTCATGATTAGATTGAAGTTATGCGCTCTTTGGCAGGAATACTACAGAAGTGGTGATATATCCTTTTCTGTGTATCATGGGCTGAGGCATACATGATGTTAATCTGTCCTATTACTGATGATTTATCGGTTGGTTCAGGTACTATCTACCAGGTTTCTCCACTCTAAAATTACCTTCTAGCCGGGCGTGGTGGCGCACGCTTGTAATCCCAGCATTCGGGAGGCTGAGACCGGAGGATCCGGGTTCGCGGCCAGCCTCAGCTACCTAGTGAGGCACTCCACAACTTAGTGAGACCCGGTTTCAAAATAAAGAATAAAAAATAGGGCTGGGAGTATAGCTCGGAGGTAGAATGCCTCAGAGTTCAATCCCCAGTACCGCAAAAAAAAAAAAAAAAAAAAAAAAAAAAAAAAAAAAAAAAAAAAAAAAAAAAAAAAAAAAAAAAAAAAAAAAAAAAAAAAAAAAAAAAAAAAAAAAAAAAAAAAAAAAATAAAATTACCTTCTTTTGTCACTAATAAATATTGTTTGGGGACTTTATAGAGAGAGACTTTGTTTATTTTTTGTGGTACTGGGGATGGATCCCAGGGGCCTTCTACCTTTAGGCTACTCAGATCTATTTTATTTCTTATTTGGAAACAGAGTCTCACTAAGTTGCGGAGGGCCTACCTAAATTGCTGAGGCTGGCTTCCAACCTGTGATCCTCCTGTCTCAACCTCCCAAGTTACTGGGATTACAAGCATGTGCCACCATGCCTGGCTAGAGACTAAAAATACCCTATTTTTCATTCTACTTTTGCCTGTTAATTTAACATCCCTTGATGATGATATATGTGTGTGTTACCCAGGGGCAGTCTGCCACTGACCTGCATCCCCAGTCCTTATTTTTTATTTTCTACTTTATATGTACTAGAAATTGAACCCAGGGAGCTGGGTGTGGTGGTGCACGCTTGTAATCCCAGCATTTGGGAGGCTCAGACCGGAGGATCTGGGTTCTCGGCCAGCCTCAGCTACCTAGTGAGGCACTCCGCAACTTAGTGAGACTCGGTTTCAAAATAAAGAATAAAAAATAGGGCTGGGGGTGTAGCTCAGAGGAAGAATGCCCCTGAGTTCAATCCCCAGTACCGCAAAAAAAAAAAAAAAAAAGAAAAAAGAAATTGAACCCAGGGGCAATCTACCTCTAAGCTACCCACCCCCCCCCCCAGCTATTTTTATTTTTTATTTTATTTTACTATTGAGACTTTTTTCTTTGGGTTTTGGGGGTTGAATCGAGGACCTTACACATGCTAAGAAAGTGCTTTGCCACTAAACTGTTGTGGCATCCCCTGCTGAGGCTGTTTTATGGTGAAGCATACATAACATAGTAATTTTCATTTTAATCATTTCTAAGTACAATTCAGTGACATTAAGTCCATTCACATTTTTGTGCAACCCTTACTCCTTATGCATTAAACAATAATTCTTAGCCGGCTGTGGTGGCACATGCTTGTAATCCCAGCATTCGGGAGGCTGAGACCGGAGGATCCGGGTTCGAGGCCAGCCTCAGCTACCTAGTGAGGCACTCCACAACTTAGTGAGACCCTGTTTCAAAATAAAGAATAAAAACTAGGGCTGGGGGTATAGCTCGGAGGTAGAATGCCCCTGAGTTCAATCCCCAGTACCGAAAAAAAAAATTCTTTTTTTCCCTTTCCCCTCAGTCCCCAGCAATTACTGTTAAGTTTTGAGAGTCCTAGTATTCTACATATTAGTCCTTTTTTGTCATACAATATGCTTTGCTAATACTTCTCCCCCATTCTATAGCTTATTATCTTTACAGAATCCATTGCTAAGCAAAAGTTTTAATTTTGTCTTTTACTTTTCAGAATATAAATTCACTAGGTAACTGAAGCTGGCCGTGAACCCGGATCCTCCGGTCTCAGCCTCCCGAATGCTGGGATTACAAGCGTGCGCCACCACGCTCGGCTTGTTCATATATTTTAAGGGTCTTGGTAAATTGCTGAGAGTCTTGCTAAGTTACTGAGGCTGGCCTCAAAGCTGGGATTCTCCTGGCTCAGCCTCTCAAGTATTAGGATGTTTATTTATTCTATGCCCTTAAGACCATTTATTTTATATTATTTTATTTATTTTTTTGTGGTACTGGGGATTGAACTCAGGCATTCTACTTCTGAGCTATACCCCCAGCCCTATTTTTTTTAATTCTTTATTTTGAAACAGGGTCTCACTAAGTTGCGGAGTGTCTCACTAGGTAGCTGAGGCTGGCTGAGAACCGGATCCTCTGGTCTCAGCCTTCCAAATGCTGGGATTACAAGCATGTGCCACCACGCCTGGCCCTTAGGACCATTTATAATCTTTAAATGTTTTTGTTGTTGTTGCTTTGTGTTTTTTTTTCCTCCCCCGCCCCCATAGAACTCAGAGCCTCATGCATAATAGGCAAACTCTTGTAGTGCTGAGCTATATCACCAGCCCCTAAATATATTTTTTTGTTTTTTTGGTATTGGGAATTGATCTCAAAGGAGTTTTATCTACCAGCTACATTGGCTCTGTTTTACTTCAAAACAGGGTCTTCCTTAGCCAGGTATGGTTGCTCATGCTTGTAATCCTAGTACTGGGAAGACTGAGACAGGAGGATCACAGGTTTGCAGCCAAACTCAGCTACTCAGTGAGGCTCTCAGCAACCTAGTGGGACCCTGTTTTCAAGTAAGAGATAAAATTGGTCTGGGGAAGCCGGGTGTGGTGGTGCACGTTTGTAATCCCAGTTCTTGGGAGGCTGAGACAGAGGATTGAAGGTTCATGGCCAGCCTCAGCTACCTAGTGAGGCCCTCTGCAACTTAGTGAGACCCTGTTTCAAAATAAAGAATAAAAAATAGGGCTGGGGGTATTGCTCAGAGTTAGAATGCTCCTGGGTTCAATCTCCAGTACCAAACAACAAACCAAAAAATTGGTCTGGGGATATTGTTGCTTGGAGGTAGAATGCCTCTGGGTTCAATTCTTAGTACCACATTAAAAAAAAAAAAGAAATGGTCTCCCTAAGTTGTTGAAGCTGACATCCAACCAGCATTCCTCCTGTTTTAGCCTCCTACGTACTGAGATTACAGGCATGTGTCACCATGCCCAGCTCCCTAAATATTTTCTTTTGGAGGGGAGGTGTACTAGGGATTGAATCTGGGAAGTATACCTCCAGAGTTATACTCTCAGCCGTATGTTTTTTTTTGTTGTTGTTTTGTTTATTGTTTTTTGTTTTTTTTCAGTACTGGGGATGGAACCCGGAGGCATTCTACCTCCGAGCTACAGCCCTAGCCCTATTTTTTATTCTTTATTTTGAAACAGGGTCTCACTAAGTTGTGGAGGGCCTCACTAAGCAGCTGAGGCTGGCCGTGAACCTGGATCCTCCAGTCTAGCCTCCCAAATGCTGGGATTATAAGCGTGCGCCACCACGCCCGGCTCATCAGCCCTATGTTTTTTTGTTTTTGTTTTGTTTTGAAACAGGGTCTTGCTAAATTGCCAAGGCTGACCTCGATTTGCAATCTTCTTGTCTAAACCTTCCACATACTAGGATTATAGGCACGTACTAACATGCCAGACTCTTAAATATTTAATTTTTTTAACCTACGCCCCTTCCTCCCTATCTCTTTTCCTTCTTCTCTTTGTATTGAAACCAGGGGCATTCTACCTTTGAGCTTAACCGGCCCAGCCCTATTTTATTTTGAAACAGGGTCTTGCTAGGTTGATGAGCATCTTCTTGCTGAGTCTGTCCTCAAACCTTTGATTCTCCTGTCTCGCTCCCTAAGTACTGGGGTTATAAGCATGTGACACCATGCACAGCCTAAATGGGTTTTTCTTGTTTGTTTTTGTTTTTTGTGGTGCTGGAGGTCAACACAGGGGCCTTCTACCCACAGACTATACCCCCAGCCTATTTTATTGTGTAATCTTATTATAAAGTTCATCAATGTGTGACAAACACAAATGTTGATTATGTTTACTCTTAGTATGATAATTTTTTTTATTCTTAGGTCTGGAGAAAATGATGTTGAATATAACAACATGGAATTGGAAGAGGGAGAACTCATGGAAGATGCAGCTGCTGCAGGCCCTCCAGGTACAGAGGCCAAGCCCCACAGCCATTCTGACATCTCTTTTCTTACTGTATCCTATTTTAGCAGGGGACAGCCACTCTTCTACATAGTTCATCATATTAAAAGTGCTACATTTTAGCCGGGCGTGGTGGCGCACGCTTGTAATCCCAGCATTCGGAAGGCTGAGACCGGAGGATCCGGGTTCGCGGCCAGCCTCATCTACCAAGTCAGGCACTCTGCAACTTAGACTCGGTTTCAAAATAAAGAATAAAAAATAGGGCTGGGGGTATAGCTCGGAGGTAGAACGCCCCTGAGTTCAATCCCCAGTACCGCAAAAAAAAAAAAAAAAAGTGCTACATTTTATAACATGGATTTTATTTATTTTCGATACTGGGGATTGAACCCAGGGGTATTTTTACCTCCAAGCTACACTCTAGCCCTATTTTTTATTTGTTTTTGAAACAGGGTCTCACTGAGTTGCAGAGGGCCTCACTACTTAAGTAGCTGAGGCTGGCCAAAAACCTGCAATCCTCCTGTCTCCGCCTCCTAAGTACTGGGATTACTACGATGTGCCACTTTGTCCAGCGTAGCATGGGTTTTACAGTATTTCTAGATATTTAAAACAATAATAAACCATATGTGGTGGTGCATTCTAGTAATCCCAGGACTTGGGATGTTGAGACAGGAGGATTGCAGGTTTGTGGCCAGCCTCAGCTACTTAGGCTCTCCACAACTTAGTGAGATCCTTTATCAAAAGAAGAGAAAAATGCCGGGCGTGGTGGCGCACGCTTGTAATCCCAGCATTCGGGAGGCTGAGACTGGAGGATCCAGGTTCGAGGCCAGCCTCAGCTACCTAGTAAGGCCCTCTGCAACTTAGTGAGACTTGGTTTCAAAATAAAGAATAAAAAACAGGGCTGGGGGTGTAGCTCGGAGGTAGAATGCCCCTGAGTTCAATCTCCAGTGCCGCAAAAAAAAAAATAATAATAATAAAAGAAGAGAAAATAAGACTGGGGATGTAGCTCAGAGGTAGAATGCTCCTGGGTTCCATCCCCAATAAAATGCACAACACACACACACATACACACACACACACACACACACACACACACACACACACACTAATAATAGCTAATATTTGAAAAAAAATTTTTTTTGTGTGTGGTACTGGGGATTGAACTCAGTGGCATTCTACCTCCAAGCTCTACCCCCAGCCCCATTTTTTATTCTTTATTTTGAAACCGGGTCTCACTAAGTTGCGGAGTACCTCACTAGGTAGCTGAGGCTGACCACAAACCCGGATCCTCTGGTCTCAGCCTCTCAAATGCTGGAATTACAAGTGTGCACCACCATGCCCGGCTGAAAAATGTTTTTATGCTTAGGCACTATGTGAAGCATTTCATATGTATTTGATTTCATTTACATAGAAAATAGTGAGATAAGTTCCAGTATCTACCTTTTATAGTTAATAGAATCAGAGACATAGAGAAATGAAGCTACTTGCCATGTTTTCACAATTTATTAAATGAAAGAGTAAATAGATCTTAAGTTTTGTCTTAATCTAAAGCTCAAATTATGTACTGTTCTTTCTGATCTAGGAATCTTGTTAAAATAATGGCTCGGTTTTAGAATGATCTGAATAGAATTACTGGATCTTAGACTTACAAAGGATATTTAGGTGCTGGGTGTGGTGGTATGCACCTGTATTCCTAGTACTTGGAAGACTGAGACAGAAGGATTGTAGGTTTGAGCTGGGCGTGGTGGCACGTTCTTGTAATCCCAGCATTTGGGAGGCTGAGACTGGAGGATCCGGGTTCACTGCCAGCCTCAGCTACTTAGTGAGGCCCTCCGCAACTTAGTGAGACCTTATTTTAAAATAAAGAATAAAAAAACAGGGCTGGGGCTGTAGCTCGGAGGTAGAATGCCTCTAGGTTCCATCCCCGGTACTGCAAAAAAAAAGGGGGGGTTGTAGGTTTGAGGCCAGCCCCAGCAACTTAGTGAAGGCCTCAGCAGCTTAGACCCTGTTTCAAAATAAAGAATAAAAAAATACCAGGCTGGTGGTGTAGCTCAGAGGTAGAATGCCCCTGAGTGCAATCATCAGTACTACAAGAAATGAAAGCAAGTGGAGCATGGTAGTGCATCCTCATAATCCCAGTACTTGGGAGGCTGAGACAGGATGATTGCAGGTTCATGGCCCACCTCAGCTACTTACTTAGCAAGGTCTTCTGTAATTTACTGAGACCCTGGTTTTTTTTTTTTGTTTGTTTTTGTTTTGCGGTACTGGGTCAGGGGCATTCTACCTCCAAGCTATACCTCCAGCCCTGTTTTTTATTCTTTATTTTGAAACAGGGTCTCACTAAGTTGCAAAGTGCCTCACTAAGTAGCTGAGGCTGGCTGTGAACCCGGATCCTCTGGTCTCAGCCTCCCAAATGCTGGGATTACCAAGATGCGCCACCACGCCCTGCTTGGGAGACCCTGTTTTAAAATAAAGAATAAAAAATAGGCTGGGAATATAGCTTGGAAGTAGAATGCCTCTGGGTTTAATCCCCAGAAAAAAAAATTATTTCATAAAGCCCTAGATCATGGATACAGTTTGGCCAAGCGCTTTGCTGTTTCGTAAGAATGGCCTTCTCTCTAGTTTCTATTAAGACATTTCTCATTTCCATATGAGGGTTCATCAGCATGGCCTTTAGATCCACATTTCTTTTCTTTTTGTATTACTGGAGATGGAACTTATGGACATTCTACCTCTGAGCTACACCTCCAACCCTGTTTTATTCTTTTGTTTTGAAACAGGTTCTCATTAAGTTTTGGAGGACCTCACAAAATAGCTGAGGCTGGCTACAGACCTGTGATCCTTCTGTCTCAGTCTCCCAAGTACTGGGATTATAGGCATGCAACACCACACCTGGCTTTATTGTCCACATTTCTATCAGGATTCTGGTTATGACCTCTTAGCCAATCTCTAAGAAGTTCTAACTTCCCTAGTTTCCTTGTCTTCTGAGACCTCACCAAGATTGTGAAAGGCTCCTTTTATTGCACTCTAAACTTTTTCTTACCCAGTTCCTCAACTCTTCCAACCTTTGCCCAATACTCAAGTTCTACAGTCACTTTTATACTTTCAGGTATTGTTATGGCAGCAACCCCATTCTTAGTATGACTTTTCTTAGTCTGTGTTTTGTTGGTATAACAAAATACCTGTAGCTGGATGATTTATGAAGAAAAGAGGTGCGTTTATGTCATATTTCTGGAGGCCTAAGAACATGGAACCAGTATCTGCTCAGCTTCTGGAAAGGGCTTCGTGGTGTATAGCATCACATGTCAGGAATACAAGTAAGAATAGTGATTTGAACCGGGCGTGGTGGTGCATGCTTGTAATCTCAGCATTTGGGAGGCTAAGACCGGAGGATCCGGGTTCGCAGCCAGCCTCAGCTACCTAGTGAGACCCTGTTTCAAAATAAAGAATAAAAAATAGGGCTGGGGGGATAGCTCGGAGGTAGAATGCCCCTGAGTTCGATCCCCAGTACCACACACACAAAAAAAGAATAGTGATTTGACACATGTGAGAGGCCCCAAAACACCAAAAGTAACCTTCCTTACAGGAACCCACTCTCAAAGTAACTAATCCAGTCTTTGTTGGTGTGTGAGTGTGGTACTGAGGATGGAACTCAGGGGTTTTCTACCTACAAGCTACACCCCCAGGCCTTTTTATTTTGTAGTTTGAAACAGGGTCTCACTAGGTTGCTGAGAGACTCAATAAGTTGCTGAGACTTGTCCTTGAATTTTTGATCCTCTTGTCTCATTCTCCCAAGTGCTAGGAGTACTGGTGTGTACCACCATACCTGGCTAATCCAGTCTTAAGAGACCTAACTCAGTTTCTGAAGAAAGATACTATTCCATAGGATCCCAAAGTGCATTGATACCACCCTTCCCCAAATGAAATAGATGCATAATGAATGCAAGTTTGTCACTGCATCTTTCTGTTTATTCACTTAAAGAAGGTAGCTTTCCAGGAGAGCACTGAGTAATTTTTTTTTCTGAAAAGGGGAAGTAAGCCAAATAAGTTTGTGATCTTTTGCTTAACACATTCATGAAAGTAGAGTCCCCATGACCTAATTATCTCTTATTTGTTTAGTGGTGCTTGGGTTGGAACCCAGGGATGTTCTACCTCCAAGGTATACTCTAGCCCTATTATATTTTTTTATTTTTGAAAACAGGGTCTAACTAGGTTGCTGAGGGGCTTGCTAAGTTGCTGAGACTGGACTTGAGCCTACTATCTTCCTGTCTCAGCTTCCCAAGTACTGGGATTACAGGAATGCACCACCATGCCTGGCCTAATTTTCTCTTAAAGTCTCAACATTTCTCAACACAGTTACATAGGGAATCAAATTTCAACATGAGTTTTGGTGGGGTCATTCAAACCATGGCACCCATGTTGCCCTTTGTTTGAACATTGATCTTTCCCTGCTCTTACCCCCACCCAGTCATTCTTTTGCATACTTGTGTTAACTAAAAACTCCTTTAAGCCTGGTGTGGTGGCGCACGCTTGTAATTGCAGCATTTGGGAGGCTGAGACCAGAGGATTCGGGTTCGCGGCCAGCCTCAGCTGCTTAGTGAGGCCCTCTGTAACTTAGTGAGACCCTGTTTCAAAATGAAGAATAAAAACTAGAGCTGGGGGTATAACTCGGAGGTAGAGTGCCCCTGAGTTCAATCCCCAGTACTGCAAAAAAAAAAAAAAAAAAAAAAAACTCCAACATTTCTGCTCCCAACCTAAGACCTGCACTCTCTCTTCCTGTTTCTTAAAGATTCTTGGGTGATATCATCCACAGCTATATTTTAGTTACTATTTTTATACTGATCACTCTCCATGTTTTGTCTCTTTCAGAGAGAGAGAGAGTCAGACAGACAGGAGAGAGAGAGAGAGGGAGGGAGTGTTGTGTATGTGTGTGTGTGTGTGTGTGTGTGTGTGTGTATATCGAAGAAAGTTACTGGGCTTCAAACCCAGGGTACTCTTTTTTTTTTTTTTTTTTGCGGTACTAGGGGCTGAACTCAGGGGCATTCTACCTCCGAGCTACACCCCCAGCCCTATTTTTTTTTTCTTCTTTATTTTGAAACCGAGTCTCACTAAGTTGCGGAGTGCCTCACTAGGTAGCTGAGGCTGGCCGTGAACCCGGATCCTCCGGTCTCAGCCTCCTGAATGCTGGGATTACAAGCGTGCGCCACCACGCCCAGCCCCAGGGTACTCTTAACACTGAGCTACATCCCTAGCTTTTTTTATTTTTTGAAACAGGGTTTCACTACGTTGTCAAGGCTTCAAAGTTGCATTTCTCCTGACTTGGCTTCCGGAGTAGCTATGATTACAGGCATGCACCATAGTGCTTGGATTCTAAGTTCTATCTCTATTCTTTATCTTTCCTTTGACTTGAACTGGGTATTCTTTCACTATCTGGAGATAAAATATTGAATGAAAAGATGTCCTTGTCTTTACAGAATTTATTTTGATAATTTTAAATATTCTAATAAAATTTAGATGCTGTGTCCTAGGTGTTGAGGACGTAGTTGTGAATCAGTTTCCTTTTGTGATATGTTTTGGGGGAAATTTATTTAATTACAGACACTTGTCGAATATAATGCATATTTTAAGATTTCTGAGCCTGGCATGATGGTGCATTCCTGTAATCCCAGTACTTGGGAGGCTGAGACAGAAGGATTATTGCGGAGTGCCTCACTAGGTAGCTGAGGCTGGCCGCGAACCTGGATCCTCTAGTCTTGGCCTCCCAAATGCTGGGATTACAAGTGTGCGCCACCACACCCGGATAGACCCTATTTCAAAAATGAAAAATAAATGGGTATGGTGGCACATGCTTGTAATCCCAGTATTTAGGAGGCTGAGACAGTAGGATTGCAGGTTTAAGGACAGCCTCAGGAAATAGTGAGACTCATCAACCTAGTGAGATCGTGTTTCAAAATAAAAATAAAATAGGGCTAGGGGTATAGCTCAGAGGTAGAATGCCCCTTGGTTCAATCCTCAGTGGTCCCCCCCACATACACACACACAAAATGGCGGAGGGTGTAGCTCAGAGGTAGAATGTACCTAGGTTCAATCCCCAATATAACTAAAAAAGAAAAAAAAAAAAGGTCCGTTTTATATGCAAGCTAGGTATGTTAGTCCAGTTGCTATAATGGAACACCTGAGACTGAGACTGACTTTTTTTTTTTTTTTTTTTTTTTTTTTTTTTTTTTGCGATACTGGGGATTGAACTCAGGGGCATTCTACCTCCGCGCTGCACCCCCAACCCTATTTTTTATTCTTTATTTTGAAACCGAGTCTCACTAAGTTGCGGAGTGCCTCACTAGGTAGCTGAGGCTGGCCGAGAACCGGGATCCTCCGGTATCAGCCTCCCGAATGCTGGGATTACAAGTGTGCGCCACCACGCCCGGCTGAGACTGACTTATTTACTTAAAAAAAAAAAAAAAAAAAAGATTTATTTTGGCTCAGTTCTGGAGGCTGGAAAGCCCAAGAGGATGGCACTGGCATCTGTTTGACTTCTGGTGAGGGCCTCAGACTCCTTTGACTCGTGGTGGACATCAGAAGGGCATGCAGGCAGCTGGGTATAGTGGCGCACGCTTGTAATCCCAGTACTGGGGAGGCTGAGACAGGAGGATCACAGGTTTGAGGCCAGTGTGCAGCAACTTGGCAAGACCTTGTCTGTTTTTTTTTATTTTATTTTATTTTATTTTTTTTCGGTACTGGGGATTGAACTCAGGGGCATTCTACCTCCGAGCTATACCCCCAGCCCTAGTTTTTATTCTTTATTTTGAAACCAGGTCTCACTAAGTTGCAGAGCGCCTCACTAGGTAGCTGAGGCTGGCCGCGAACCCGAATCCTCTGGTCTCAGCCTCCCAAATGCCAGGATTACAAGCATGCGCCACCACACCTGGCTCAAGAACCTGTTTTAAAATACAAAAATAAAAAGTGCTGGGGGTGTAGCTTGAAGGAAAAATGTACCTGGGTTTAATCCCCAGTACCAGAAGGGAGAAAAAAAACTTTTTTTTTAAGGGACTATTTGGACCCGGGCCCCTTCCTCTTCCTTTTTCTCTATTTCCAGGCCACTATGAGCTTCTCTCCACTATGTTCTGATTCACCACAGTCCCAAAGCAACAGGGCCAGGTGACTATGAACTGAAACTGTGAGCCAAAATGAACCTTTCCTCTTTTAAGTTGATTTTCTCAGGTATTTTGTCACAGTGACAGAAAGCTAATACATGAAATAATTAAGTTCAATGAGTGAGAATTTTCTTCTCAGAGATAGATAGTATTAATTTGTTCAGCAGGGCTCTTGTTCCAAACACTTCCCACTGGGCCCCACCTCTCAACACTACCACCTTGAGAAATTAAGCCTCAGCATGAGTTTAGGAAGCAACAAACTACATTCATTAGGTATAAAATAAAGTGTTATTAATTTCATTTATAAGCAGTATTAAATAATAAGATCCCTTGAAACAAACATTTATTGACTCAGGTGACTTCATTCCTATAAGAATTGCTTTTAGTTTATTAGTTATTTTTATTTAGTTGAAAGAGAACTTTTGCTTTTGAAAAAATGTACTGAAAAAATTGTATCATTCTAATCACAAATTAGCTCTTTGAATCAGCCATGCAAGAAAAATCTGGTTTGTATTTGCTGGCCATATATGATTTATGAAACATTGTAATGATATTTGAAAACTAAAAGGTAATATAATACATTTCTAAAACAAACTGACATTGTGTAAGGTAACTACTCAAAATATTAATTCATGACAAGCATGGTATGGCACAGGCCTTTAATCACAGTACTTGGGAGGCTGAGACAGGATCTCAGGATCACGAAGATCTCAGAATTAAGGCTAGCTTCAACAATTTAGGGAGACCCTCCCAAATTTATATACTGTTTGTTTGTTTGCAGTACTGGGGATTGAACCCAGGGGCATTCTACCTCTGAGCTATACTCCCAGCCCTATATTTTATTCTTTATTTTGAAACAGGGTCTCACTAAGTTGCGGAGTGCCTCACTAAGTAGCTGAGGCTGGCCTCGAACCCGTATCCTCTGGTCTCAGCCTCCCAAATGCTGGGATTACAAGCTTGCACCATCAGGCCCAGCTCCTAGATACTGTTTCAAAATAAATAGGACTGCGGATGTAGTTCAGAGATGAATGCCCCTAAATTCAATCCCCAGTATCACACACATACACACAAAAAGTGAAAAACTAATGGACCCTTCCAGAGATTCCTGCTGAATCTCTTTGAAATATGTATATGTAGTCAAGACCTCATTGTTTTATATTATCTTTATATTATTTACTTAAGATTTAACTGCTTGTAGCTTTTGGGGGAGATGGTACTGGGGGTTGAACCCAGGGCATTCTACCTCAGAGCTAAATGTGTAGCCCTTTTTATTTTTTGTTTCAAAACAAGGTCTCAGCCACTTGTAATCCCAGCATTTGGGCGGCTGAGACTGGAGGATCTGGGTCCGAGGCCAGCCTCAGCTACCTAGTGAGGCACTCTGCAACTTAGTGAGACCCTGTTTGAAAATAAAGAATAAAAAATAGGGCTGGGGGTGTAGCTCGGAGGTAGAATGCTCCTGAGTTCAATCCCCAGTACCGCAAAAAAACAAGGTCTCAGCCAGGCGTGGTGATGCACACTTGTAATTCCAGTACTTGGGAAGCTGAGATAGGATCATAGGTTCACAGCCAGCCTCTGCAACTTAATGAGACCCTATGCAATTTAGTGAGAACCGTCTCAAAATAAAAAATAGAATATGGTTGAGAGTATAGCTCAGAGGTAGAATGCCACTGAGTTCAGTCTCCAGTACCACTAGTAGTACCACAAAAATACAGACAAAAGAAGATCTCACTAGGTTTCTGAGAGCCAAACTAAGTTGCTAAGGTTGCCTTCAAATCTGCAATCCTCCTGACTTAGCCTACCAAGTAGTAGGATTACAGTCGTGTGCCACCATGCCTGGTTTATATGTAGCAGTTTTTAAAATGCTGTGTCTTGCCAGGTATGATGGTGCATATTTGTAATCCTAGTACTTTGTGTGCGTGGGGGGGAGGGAGGGGGCTTGAACCCAGGAACATTCTACCTCCCAGCTATACCCCTAGCCGTATTTTTTATTCTTTTTTTTTTTTTTTTTGTGGTACTGGGGATTGAACTCGGGGGCATTCTACCTCCGAACTATACCCCCAGCCCTATTTTTTATTCTTTATTTTGAAACCGAGTCTCACTAAGTTGCAGAGTACCTCACTAGGTAGCTGAGGCTGGCCTCGAACCTGGATCCTCCGGTCTCAGCCTCCCGAATGCTGGGATTACAAGCGT
>PVLC010005338.1:0-46778 GCA_004027655.1 Graphiurus murinus | reverse complement strand
TTATTCTTTATTTTGAAACAGGGTCTCACTAAGTTGCTGAGGCTATCTGCAAATCCGGATCCTCTGGTCTCTGCCTCCCAAGTACTAGGATTACAAGCATGCACCACCACGCCCAGCGTGCTAGTACTTTTGGAGGCAGAGACAGGAGGATCACAGGTTTGTAGCTAGCCTCAACAACTTAGGCTTTCTGCAAATTAATGAGAGACCCTGTTTCAAAATAAAAAAATAAAATAGGTCTGGGTCTATAGCTTGGAGGTAGACTGCCCCAGGTTCAAACCCCAGTACCACATAAAATAAAATGCTTTGTTTCTCTAGAGTTTATTTAGTTTTATTAAAGATGTTTCAAGCTACCTTCTTGTACCTAATATTTACTAGGTATTTTACTAGGCACTAGAGAAAATTCAGATGTTTTCCTTGGCTTTAGGTGTTTAATCCACTATAGTTGGTATCGACATGATATCTGCTCACAAATGTAAATGAAATGCATCAGTCTTTAACAAGTTCAGTCAGAAAACTTCAAATTGTACTCTAGTGTCTAATCAGGTTAGAAAGTCTACCAAACAGTTATGTCCTGTACGTATTACCGTCCAGAGACTCGGAAGAGCTTATTTTGGTGTCTAGTTCTTTGAAATGTTATACCATAGAAATTCATCTCCTTTCATCTAAGATCTGTGAATCATAGGACATAGGAGACTATGGGACATGGTCTCCTATTTTGCCCATACCCTTTGTTTCCCTAATTGTACACATTTGATGTCTCTATTTCCGGCCTCTGGAATATTATCAGTGTTCTTGAATTCTTGGTATTAATAAGGCCACTGCTCAATTACTGTGCTAGTGTAATTCTCTCTGTTAGGCTGGTTTGTGATTCTCATCATGAACATGAACTCCTAAGATAAATCTGTAGACGGCTATTCAAACATTAGCCATTATTTCTTTTGCATGTATTTAAATTTGTTCAAATATGTACATTTTCTACACCTGTTTCTTTTGCAGGTAGTAGCCATGGCTATGTGGGTGCCAACAGCAGAATGTCAAGAAGAGCACATTTATGCTCTGCCGCCACCAGTAGCTTGTTAGACATCGATCCTTTAATATTAATACATTTGCTGGACCTGAAGGACCGGAGCACTATGGATAACCTATGGGGCTTACAGCCTCGCCCACCTGCTTCACTTTTGCAGCCCACAGGTAAAATAATTGCTCTTGCTGCTGTTCTTTTATCTTAGTGTTAGAATATAGTGAATTTGTCACAAATATATGTTCTTTTTTTTCTTTTTTGCGGTACTGGTGATTGAACTCAAGGGCATTCTACCTCTGAGCTATACCCCCAGCCCTATTTTTTATTCTTTTTTTTAAATTTTTATTTTTATTCGTACATTGTAAGCATACATCTTTGTTAGGTACAAATTGATAAAGATATATGTGCTCACAATTCTCATTTGACCCCTTCCCCAAATTCCCACCCCACTCCCTCGCCCTCCCTCCCTCTCAAGTTCAGTTTAGTGAGTAACCTTGATATACATTAGTGTACCCCCCACCCCCTCCCCCATCCAACCCCTTCGGTTAAATCAACTTTTTTGCTTCCGAGGGTCTCTCTTTTTTCATCTGGAGTCGCTCTTATGCCCCATCTTCTCCCTAGCATCCTCATATCAGGGAGAACATATGCTTTTTTATTCTTTGTGATTGGCTAATCTCACTTAACATAATGTTTTCCAGTTGCATCCATTTCCCTGCAAATGACATGATTTTATTCTTCTTTATGGCTGAGTAAAATTCCATTGTGTACATATCCCATAGTTTTGTAATCCATTCATCTGTCGATGGACATCTTGGCTGCTTCCATAGTTTGGCTATTGTGAATTGTACAGCTATAAACATAGATACACATATGTCGGTCTGATAGTTTGGTTTCCATTCTTTTGGGTAGATACCCAGAAGTGGTACTGCTGATCATATGGTAGGTTCATTCCCATACATCTGTATTCTTTATTTTGAAACAGGGTCTCACTAAGTTGCGGAGGGACTACTAAGTAGCTGAGGCTGTCCGCAAACCCGGACCCTCCAGTTTCAGCCTCCCAAATGCTGGGATTACAAGCGTGCGCCACCATGCCCGGCTACAAATAGATTTTTCATTGTATGACATAATAATGGCATCTGTCAATCAAATTATTTTTTGTTGTTACTAGCAAAAGCAAATTAAAACTACTTTAAGAAGCTGGGTATGGTGGCGCACACTTGTAATCCCAGTACTTGGGAGGCTGAGACTGGAGGATCGCAGTTTTGAGACTAGCCATAGCAACTTAGCAAGACTCTCAGCACCCTAGTGAGACCCTGTTTCAAAATAAAATTTTTTTAAAAGGACTTGGGTTGCCAAGCATTGTGATGCGTACTTGTAATCTCAGTACTTTGAAAGCTGATTCAGGAGGATTGCAGGTTAGTGGCCAGCTTCAGCAACTTGTGAGGCCCTACACAAGGTACTGAGACCATTTCAAAATAAAGAATATAATAAGCCGGGCATGATGGCGCACGCTTGTAATCCCAGTACTTGGGAGGCTGAGACAAGAGGATCTGGGTTCGAGGGCAGCCTCAGCTACTTAGTGAGGCCTTCCGCAACTTAGACCTTGTTTCAAAATAAAGAATAAAAATAGCACTGGGGGTGTAGCTCAGAGGGTAGAATGCCCCTGGGTTCAGTCCCTAGTTCTGCAAAAAAATATACACACACACACACACACACACACACACACACACACACACGTGTATGTATATATATATATATATATATATATATATATATATGCATGTTGGGTATGGTGACACACACTTACAATCCCCATACTTGGGAGTCTGAGTCAGGAAGATTGTAAGTTTGAGGATAGCCTCAGCAAGTAGTGAGACTCTCATCAACCTAGCAAGACCTTGTTTCCAAATAAGTAAAATTGGGCTGGGGTGTAGCTTGAAGATAAAATGCCTCGGGGTTCAGTCCCCAGTCCCATAAAAAGGGGGATTGTGGGGGGAGGGTGTAACTCAAACTCCAGTACCAAAAAAAATTACTTGAAGAAGGCTTCAAAGGATTTGCCATCTTTTGTGTACCTAATTGATACTTTGATTCACATGAAATATAATTGTCCTCTTTGTGAATGGACTAAGAGTTTTTAGGCCTAATTCCAAGGGAATTATATCTGAATTGAACGTAGGAAAAAATGTTTTAATTATGTTCTGGTGTTCATTAGATTAAAAATGTATGCCAGTTACCAACAACGTTTTATGTGGAGAAGTTATTTGTTAAATAGAAATTACATTTGTGTTACTATAATAATATGGAGATTTGAGTGCATGTGTTGGTATATGCCTGTAATCTCAGCAATTGGGAAACTTATGGGAAAGGATCACAAGTTTGAGGCTAGACTTAGCAAATTAGTGAGACCCTATCTCAAAATAAGAATTAAAAGCACTGGGAAGCCAGGCGTGGTGGCACACGCTTGTAATCCCAGCATTTGGGAGGCTGAGACTGGAGGATTGGGGTTCACCGCTGGCCTCAGTTACCAAGTGAGGCACTCCGCAACTTAGTGAGACCCTGTTTCAAAATAAAGAATAAAAAATAAGGCTGGGTGTATACCTCGGAGGTAGAATGTCCCTGGGTTCAATCCCCAGTACCGCAGAAGGAAGGAATAGGGCTAGGGGTATAGTTCAATCCCCAGTACCGCAAAAATAAATAAATAACCTCTCTTCTGGCTGTTTTGTATATGTGTGTGGTACCCAGCCCTTTTTATTTTTTGTTTGGAAACACATCCTCAATGTGTTGCTGAGACTAGTCTCAAACCTGTGATCCTCCTGTCTCAGACTCACCAGTTTGTGGCCAACCTCAGTAACTTGGTGAGGCCCTGTTCAAAATAAAAGAATAATAGAGAGCTAGGGATATTCAATCCCCAGTACAAATAAATAAATAGATACTGTATGTGTGTGTGTGTGTGTGTGTGTGTGTGTGTGTGTGTGTGTGTGTGTACGCATGCATGTGGGTATTGAACCCAGAGGAGTTCTTCTTTTTTTTGTGGTACTGGGGATTGAACTCGGGCATTGTACCTCTAAGCTACACCCCCAGTCCTATTTTTTATTCTTTTCTTTTGAAGCAGAGTCTCACTAAATTGCAGAGGACCTCACTAAGTAGCTGAGGCTGGCTGTGAACCCGGATCCTCCTGTCTCAGCCTCCAAAGTACTGGGATTACAAGTGTGCTCCACCACGCCCGGCTGGGAGTTCTAATTTTGAATTACACCTCCAGCCCTATTTTATTTTTAGTTTTTAAACACTGTCTTGCTAGGTTGATGAGAGTTTCACTACCTGCTGAGACTGTCCTCAAACCTGCAGTCCTCCTGTGTCATCCTGTCAAGTACTAGGATTACAGACATGCACCGCCTCGCCCAGCTGTAAATAATTTAAATGGGCTGGAATGTAGCTCAGAGTTAGTAGCACAAATTTAAAAAAAGCCAGGCTGCACGACCAGGAGGATTGCAAGTTCACTGACAACCTCAGCAACTTAGACTCTCATCAAACTAGTGAGACCCTGTTTCAGAATAAAAATAAAAAATAGGGTTAGGGATGTAGCTCAGATGTAGACTCTCCCTGGGTTCAATCCTCAGTGTAAATAAATAAATAAAGGCTGGAGATGTAGCTTAGTGGTAGAGCCCCCCAGATTCAACCTCCAGTACCACACACAAATATATATGTGTATATATATTATGTATAACAGATCTGACAAAGTGTTTTGTTTCTAGTTTTTTTTCTCCATTTATTTATGAACATATGAGAAATTTGGAGTAAGAAATTTGAGAAAAGTGGAGAGGTATAAAGGAGAAAGCATAAGGCAGCCTTTATTAAACATTTAGAATTAGGTATGTAATTTAGAGTTGTGATCGTAATGCGACTCACACTTCAACTTTGAAGGTGTGAATAAAGATACTTGTGTCTATCTTTATTTTCATGAAATTCAGTGCATGCTTTTTTGTTGTTGATACCACCTTAGCTTTTACACATAAAGTTTGTATATATTTATGGTGCAAAATGACATCACAAATGTTTAAATTTATATTAACATGACTTACAACTTTCTCTGAAGCATCATATTCTCGAAAAGATAAAGATCAAAGGAAGCAGCAGGCGATGTGGCGAGTGCCTTCTGATTTAAAGATGCTAAAAAGACTCAAAACTCAAATGGCTGAAGTCCGATGCATGAAAACCGATGTAAAGAATACACTTTCAGAAATCAAAAGCAGCAGTGCTGCTTCTGGAGACATGCAAACAAACCTTTTTGCTGCTGACCAGGCAACCCTGGCTGCATGTGGAACTGAAAACTCTGGAAGATTGCAGGATTTGGGAATGGAGCTCTTGGCAAAGTCATCAGTTGCCAGTTGTTACATACGAAACTGTAAGTAAAAAAATTCCAGCTAGTGTCATCTCTCAGCATATTATCTGAGAAACTAGATGAACAGTGTTCAGAATATATAAATTTTTCTCTTCCAATGAATTAAGACATCAAATAATATGTAGCCTTTTTCCCCATCCAAAATTGATTCTCTATATTATGAACTTCATGGATCTTAAATTCTAGTGATGACCGTTGGGGGACAAGGGCCTGGAGGCCTGGAAAGGGTTAATAACAGGAGTTGGGACATCTTATGTAAAATTTGGTGGTATATTCTGGAGTTTATAACAGAGGTACTTGCCCATAGCCTAACAACCCACACACACACATCCCAACCCCCACCGCCCCGCTCACACACACACCTTGGAGGTGTTCTTGCTATTTTGCCCAGGTGGGCCTTGAAACTTGAGATCTTCCTACTCCAGCCTCTCTAGTAGCTAGGATTACTGGTATGTTTTGCCACTCCTTGCTGATTTTCTTTTTAATCCAATGATAGCTTAATAATTTCCATGTATTTAAAGGGGTTATATTTTTGTTCATACTTAGTTTAATTGCATTAAGGTTGATAATTTTGCCATGCATGGTGGTATACACCTCTAATCCCAGTACTTGGGAGGTTGAGACAGGAGGATCACAGATTTGAGGCCAGCCTTGGCAACTTAGTGAGATTCTGTTTCAAAAATAAAAAATAAAGAATAAGCCGGGCGTGGTGGCGCACACTTGTAATCCCAGCATTCGGGAGACTGAGACCGGAGGATCCGGGTTCGCGGCCAGCCTCAGCTACCTAGTGAGGCACTCCGCAACTTAGTGAGACTTGGTTTCAAAATAAAGAATAAAAAATAGGGCTGGGGGTGTAGCTCGGAGGTAGAATGCCCCGAGTTCAATCCCCAGTACCGCAAAAAAAAAAAAAAAAAAAAAAAAATAGGGCTAGGGGTATAGCTCGGAGGTAGAATGCCCCTTAGTTCAATCCCGAGTACCGCAAAAATAAAAATAATAATAAAAAATAAAAAACTAGTTGGGCATGGTGTGCATGCTTGTAATCCCAGTACTAGGGAGGCTGAGACAGAAGGATCACAGGTTTCATCCCCAGTACCAAATATAAATAAGTAAACAATAAAATACATTAAAAAAAAACAAAAGCAAGACTGGAGGTGCAGCTCAGAGGTAGAATGCTCTTGGATATGCTCCCCCACACACTCATATATTATATATATGAGGTTATAGTTAATTTTCTAAGTTAAGATTCTCTATAAGCAAGGAAATAGAAATAGTTTTAGTATAGAACCCCAAATGGGCTGGTTGGGACTATAAAATGCCCTGTTTATTTTATTTTATTTTTTGTGGTACTACGGATTGAATCTAGGGACATTCTCCCTCCAAGCTACACCCCCAGTCCTATTTTTTATTCTTTAATTTGAAATAGGGTCTCAGTGAGTTGCAGAGGGCCTCACTAAGTAGCTGAGGCTGGCTGCGAACCTGGATCCTCTGGTTTCAGCCTTCCAAGTACTAGATTACAAGTGTTCGCCACCACGCCTGGCTCCCTGTTGATTTTTTAATAGTATAGACAGAAAAGCTTCCATGCATGGTAAGAGAAAACCTTTCTCTGAGTGTGTAATGAAATTTGTATTATTTAATCATATTCATAAATGTTCCTACATGTCTTTGCAGCCACAAATAAGAAGAATAATTCACCCAAGCCAGCTCGGTCCAGTATTGCAGGTAGCCTATCACTTCGAAGAGCAGTGGACTCTGGGGAGAACAGCCGTTCAAAGGGAGATTGTCAGATTTTGTCGGAAGGTAAATTTGGGGAGTTGAGAATATATTTCAGTGGGTAGATGTCTGTTATTAGAAATAAGTTATGGTGTAGCTTTAGACCTTTGAAAGGTACCAAAAATCCTAATGTTCTCTTTGAAATTTCTTTTTTTTTTTTTTTTTTTTTTTTTTTGCGGTGCTGGGGATTGAACTCAGGGGCATTCTACCTCCGAGCTATACCCCCAGCCCTAGTTTTTATTCTTTATTTTGAAACAGGGTCTCACTAAGTTGCGGAGTGCCTCACTAGGTAGCTGAGGCTGGCCGTGAACCCGGATCCTCCTGTCTCAGCCTCCCAAATGCTGGGTCTTTGAAGTTTCTTGATCTCACAACAGAACAGATGCTTAAGAAAATATAGTCAAGCTGGGCATGGTGGCACATGCTTGTAATCCCAGCATTTGGGAGGCTGAGATAGGAGGATCCAGGTTCACGGCCAGCCTCAGCTACCTAGTGAGGCCCTCCGCAACTTAGTGAAACCCTGTTTCAAAATAAAGAATTAAAAAAAAAAAAAAGGGCTGGGGGTATAGCTCGGTGGTAGAATGCCCCTGAGTTCAATCCCCAGTACCAAAAAAAAAAAAGAAAAGAAAAGAAAATATAGTCATTAGACTTTGTATCCAGGACTTTTTTTTTTTTTTTTTGCGGTACTGGGGATTGAACTCAGGGGCATTCTACCTCTGAGCTATACCCCCCGCCCTATTTTTTATTCTTTATGTTGAAACCAAGTCTCACTAAGTTGCGGAGTGCCTCACTAGGTAGCTGAGGCTGGCCTCGAACCCGGATCCTCCGGTCTCAGCCTCCCGAATGCTGGGATTACAAGCGTGCGCCACCACACCCGGCTTTCCAGGACTTCTTAATTTTAAATACCTGGCACCAAAGAGACTGGAATATATTTTCAAATTGTTTTTAAAGTTTTTACTTAGTTTTAAAATGTGTAAGTAGTGAGATTTTCTAATCCAGGAGAGAACTTTCAAGTTTATTGGCTTTCATTTTGATGTCCTTCTCTTTTTCTGAAGGCTCCCCGGGTAGCTCCCAGTCTGGGAGCAGGCACAGTTCTCCACGAGCCTTGACACACAGCATCATTGGTGATATTTTGCCAAAAACTGAAGACCGGCAATGCAAGGCCTTGGATTCAGATGCTCTTGTGGTTGCAGTTTTCAATGGCTTACCTGCTGTTGAGAAAAGAAGGAAAATGGTCACTGTGGGGTAAATTCTTTTGTTGTTTTGAGCTTTAATTCTACATCATAACGAACAGAATTAATTTCTACTTTGTTAATTTTTTAGTGGGCACAAAGTTTGTTTATTGCACTAGAATATAACTTTTTTGGGGGGGAAGGAAGGGGATTGAACTCAGTGGCACTCTACCTCGGAGCTATACCCCCCAGCCCTATTTTTTATTCTTTATTTTGAAACAGGGTCTCACTAAGTTGCAGAGTGCCTCACTAAGTAGCTGAGGCTGGCCTCGAACCTGGATCCTCCAGTCTCAGCCTCCCAAATGCTGGGATTACAAGTGTGTACCGTGACGCCTGGCTAGAATATAACTTTTAAACTATCAGATGCCTTACTTTTTTTTTTTTTCCTTTTAATGTGATAAGATAGGACTAGAAGTTCAGGTTAGTAAGTTAGACCTTATTTCACTGAAGTTAGGATAACAGTGATGTATATACAACCTGTATGTTTGTGGGTGTGCGTATTTGTGGCAGCATCCATTTATTTTACTTATTTATTTTTATCCATTCCACACCTTTCAGAGACATTTGTGCTGGGCTACTAGTGTGTCACAGGTATTTTATGGTACAGAGCACTTCCAGCAATCTTGCTTTAACACTGCTTTGTTGTTTTTAACTAGCCCTGTTTCTCGCTTATGAAAATATCCTCAGCTGGGCATGGTGGCGCACGCTTGTAATCCCAGCATTCGGGAGGCTGAGACTGGAGGATCCGGGTTCGCGGCCAGCCTCAGCTACCTAGTGAGGCACTCCGCAACTTAGTGAGACCCGGTTTCAAAATAAAGAATACAAAATAGGGCTGGGGGTATAGCTCGGAGGTAGAACGCCCCTGAGTTCAATCCCCAGTACCGCAAAAAAAAAAAATATCCTCAAAACTCATGGTTGCAATTTTCCTAAAGGATATATGGTAGTTGATAACTTTATCTCTGTCCCAGGAAACATAAACTAAATCCTAGCCATATCAATTGAAGTCATTCAAAAGAATGATCGTAGAATGTATTGTCTGTAGATGTGTTAGATGAGCCATAAATATCCATCTGCTAATCTCTTTTATTGATGCTAAATACATTTCAAAATATAAACAATGGAATAGTTTTACCTTTGGGATTTGTGTGTGTGTGTGTGTGTGTGTGTGTGTGTGGTACTGGTCATTGAACCTAGAGGTATTCTACCTCCGAGCTATACCCCCAGCCCTATTTTTTATCCTTTATTTTGAAACAGGGTCTCACTAAGCTGCAGAAGGCCTCACCAAGTAGCTGATGCTGGCCTTGAACCTGCAATCCTCCTGTCTTAGCCTCCCAAGTACTAGGATTACAAGCGTGTGCCACCATGCCCAGCTACCTTGGGGACTTTGAAAAGAACTTTGAATTAAATTTAAAGAAAGATTAACATCCTTTAAGTATACTTAATTTCATGTAGTTTTAAAGTCTGGCTCATTATCACATCTAAAATTCCAAGTGGTAGGTTTTGGTTTTTGGTTTTCTGCACTGGGGCTTGAACCCAGGGGCACTGTTCCACTCTTTTATTTTTGTTTCGTTTTTTGCGGTACTGGGGATTGAACTCGGGGGCGTTCTACCTTAGAGCTATACTACCCTCAGCCTTATTTTTTATTCTTTATTTTTGAAACAGGGTCTCACTAAGTTGCAGAGTGCCTCACTAGGTAGCTGATGCTGGCCGAGAACCCGGATCCTCTGGTCTCAGCCTCCTAAATGCTGGGATTACAAGCGTGCACCATCACGCCCGGCTTGTTCCACTCAATTATAACACCAGCACTTTTTTTTTTTTTTTTTTTGCGGTACTGGGGATTGAACTCAGGGGCATTCTACCTCCGAGCTATGCCCCCAGCCCTATTTTTTATTCTTTATTTATTTTTGCGGTACTGGGGATTGAACTTAGGGGCATTCTACCTCCGAGCTATACCCCTAGCCCTTTTATTTTTTATTCTTTATTTTGAAACCGAGTTTCACTAAGTTGCGGAGTGCCTCACTAAGTAGCTGAGGCTGACCGCGAACCCGGATCCTCTAGTCTCAGCCTCCCAAATGCTGGGATTACAAGCGTGCGCCACCACGCCCGGCTAACACCAGCCTTTTTAAAAATTAATTTATTTCACTTTATTTTACTTTTTTTTTTCCCCCCTCAGTACTGGGGATTGAGCCCAGGGACATTCTACCTCCAAATGACACTCCCAGGCCTTTTTTTTTTTTTTGAGACAGAATCTTGTGAAGGATCTTGTGATCCTTCTGCCTCAGCATCTTGAATAGCTGGGATTATAGATGTGCACCACTCTGCCTGGCCTGCTGGTATTTTAGTGCCTTGCTTTGCCTTTCTATTCTTTATTATTATTTTTTTTTTGTGTGGTACTGGGGATTGAACTCAGGGGCATTCTACCTCCAAGCTACACTCCCAGCCCTATTTTTTATTCTTGATTTTGAAACAGGGTCTCATTAAGTTGCGGAGTGCCTCACCAGGTAGCTGAGGCTGGCCGCGAACCCAAATCCTCCAGTCTCAGCCTCCCAAATGCCGAGATTACAAGCATGTGCCACCACGCCTGGTTCTCTATTCTTTATCATTATTATTATTATTATTATTATTATTAATTATTAGTAGTAGTAGTATTGGAAAAAAGTCTCTTGAACAATTGGAGCCAGAACTAGCCATATAATAAAACAAACCACCAACCTTGGACTCATTACTCACTCATAAAAGTGCTAAAAAGGCATTATAAACCTAAATATAAAACCTACAAGAACAGCCAGGTATGGTGGCGTATGCTTGTAATCCCAGTACTTGGGAGGCTGAGACCAGAGGATCTGGGTTTGTGACCAGCCTCAGCTACTTAGTGAGGCTCTCAGCAACTTAGTGACACCCTGTTTCAAAAATAAAGAATAAAAATTAGGAGCCGGGCGTGGTGGCACATGCTTATAATCCCAGCATTTGGGAGGCTGAGACGGGAGGATCCGGGTTCGAGGCCAGCCTCAGCCACCTAGTGAGCCCTCTGCAACTTAGTGAGACCCTGTTTCAAAATAAAGAATAATAAATAGGGCTGGGGGTAGAGCTCAGAGGTAGAATGCCTGAATTCAATCCCCAGTACCACAAACAAAAAACAAAAAAAGAATAGAAATTAGGGTGGGGATATAGCTCAAAGGTAGCATGCCTTTGGGTTTCATCCCCAGTACCACAAAAAAAAAAAAAGGTGTTAAAAATCACTGGTAGCTGGGCGTGGTGCCACACACTTAGGAGTATTACAGTTTGAAGCCAGCCTCAGCAACTTAGGCTCTCAGCAAACTAGCCAGACCTTGTTTCCAAATAAGAAATAAAATCATCAGAACCAGAGAAACAATAATTTCCAGGAAGCAAACAACTAAGCAAAGAAGAACAAACACTACTGCAAACAAAAGTCAAAACTCAAAATGTTAGGAATTAAAAATCATCTCTCAATAATCACACTGAATATAAATGATCTCAACTCCTCAATAAAAAGGCGCAAGGTGGCAAAATGGATCAAAACCCAGAATCCATCTATATGCTGCCTGCAAGAAACACACCTTACAAGCAAAGATTCCCACAAACTAAGGGTGAAGGGCTGGAGTAAGGTAATCCATGCCAATGGAACTCAAAGACAAGCAGGAGTAGCAGCTATGATATTGGATAAATTAGATTTCAAGCCTAAGCTCATCAAAAAAGACAAAGCAGGTCACCTTTTACTAGTAAAAGGAACAATCCAGCAAAAGGAAATAATTATCAATATCTATGCCCCAAACATAGGTGCAGCCACTTTCATAAAACAAACTCTGCATGATATAAAGTTACACATAGATCCCAATACACTAATACTTGGAGACTTCAGTACTCCTCTCACATCACTAGACCGATCTTCTAAAAAAAAGGTCAGTAAAGATGCTTTGGACCTAAATAATACCATAAACCAAATGGACCTGTTAGACACATACAGAATATTTTACCCAACTACAGCTGAATTCACATTTTTCTCAGCAGCGCATGGAACCTTCTCCAAAAATAGACCACATTCTGGGCCACAAAGAGAGCACTGGCAAATTCAAAAAATGTAACATAATTCCCTGCATCTTTTCATACCACAATGGAGTGAAACTAGAAATCAACTCTAAGAAGACCCAGAGTAACCATGTAAATACATGGAGGCTGAACACCACATTGCTGAACGAGGAATGAGTCATAGAAGAAGTAAGGGGAGAAATTAAAAAATTCCTAGAAAGCAATGAAAACAGATACAACATATTGAAACCTTTGGGACACCTTAAAGGCAGTACTAAGAGGAAAATTTATAGCACTGAGTGCCCATATAAGAAGAATGGAAATCACCAAATAACTTAATGACACAGCTCAAAGCCCTTGAAAAACAAGAACAGTCTAACCCCAAAGCCAGTAGAAGACAGGAAATTATGAAAATCAGAGCAGAAATTAATGAAATAGAGAATAAAAAAATAATACAGAAAATCAACAGAACCAAAAGCTGGTTTCCTGAAAAAATAAACAAGATCAATAAACCATTGGCCAACCTAACCAAAAGAAAGAATCAACCCAAATTACCAAAATAAGAGATGAAAAAGGTGATATTACCACCGACAGTGCGGAAATAGAGGATCATCAGAAACTATTTTGAAAAACTATCCTGCAACAAAATGGAAAATCTGGAAGAAATTGGCAATTTTTTAGATACATACAACCTTCCTAAATTGAGTCAAGAAGATATAGAAAACTTAAGTCAACCAATAAAAATCAAAGAAATAGAAACAGCAATAAAAAGTTTACCATCAAACAAAAGCTCAGGGCCAGATGGTTTTCCAAGTGAATTTTATTTTATTTTTATTTTTTTGCGGTACTGGGGGTTGAACTCAGGGGCATTCTACCTCCAAGCTACACCCCCAGCCCTATTTTTTTTATTCTTTATTTTGAAACCTGGTCTCACTAAGTTGAAGAGTGCCTCACTAGGTAGCTGAGGCTGGCCGCGAACCTGGATCCTCCGGTTTCAGCCTCCCAAATGCTGGGATTATAAGCGTGCGCCACCACACCCGGCTCCAAGTGAATTTTATAAAACATTTATGGAAGAGCTGCTCCCAATACTCCTCAAACTATTTCGTGAAATAGAAACGGGACCCTCCCAAACACTTTCTATGAAGCCAACATCACATTAATACCAAAGCCAAATAAAGACAGCTCAAGAAAAAAACTATAGGCTTATATCACTGATGAACTTAGATGCAAAACTGCTAAACAAAATACTAGCAATGCGCATTCAAAACCATATCAAGAAAATTATACACCATGACCAAGTCAAGTTCATCCCAGGGATGCAAGGCTGGTTCACCAAACGAAAAACAATCCATGTAATACACCACAGAAACAGACTCAAAGACAAAAATCACATGATCATCTAAATGATGCTGAAAAAGCATTTGACAAGAACCAACACACATTCATGTTAAAGGCACTGCAGAGAATCGGAATAGAAGGAACATATCTCAAAATTATAGAGGTAATATACAATAGGCCTACAGCCAATATCATATTAAATGGAGAAAAACTGCAAGAGTTTCCACTAAAAACGGGAACAAGACAAGGATGTCCATTATTACCTCTTCTGTTCAACATACTTGAGACTCTAGCCCGAGCAATAAGGCAAGAGAAGGAAATCAAAGGGGTAAAAATAGGGAAAGAAGAACTAAAACTATCCCTCTTTGCAGATGACATGATACTATACTTAGAAGACCCAACAAAGTCAGCCAAAAAATTTAAAGAACTGATCAACAAGTTCAGCAAAGTGTCTGGATACAAAAATCAGTCTTCAAAAATCAGAAGCTTTTCTGTATGCCAACCATAAAAATCACTGAAAAAGTAATCCAGAAAACAATTCCACTCACAATAGCACCCCGAAAAATAAAATACTTAGGGATAAACCTAACCAAAGAGGTAAAAAATCTCTATAAGGAAAACTACAAAAAGCTGAAAAAAAATTGACAAAGACCATAGAAGATGGGAAAACCTACCATGCTCTTGGATAGGCAGAATAAATATCAAAATGGCCATCCTCCCAAAAGTAATCTACAGATTCAATGCAATACCCATGAAATTACCAAGGTCACTCCTCACAGAAATAGAAAAATCAGTCCTTAAATTCATTTGGGACAACAAAAAGCCCAGGATAGCCAAAGTAGTTCTTAGTAACAAGAATCATGCAGGAGGTATCACAATACCTGACTTCAAACTTTACTACAAAGCCACAGTAATAAAAACAGCATGTTATTGGCATAAAAATGGACACACAGACCAATGGAGCAGAATAGAAGACTCAGAAACAGATCCACGTGCTTACAGTCAACTGATTTTTGACAAAGGAGCCAAAAACATACACTGGAATAAAGATAGCCTGAAAATGGAAATAAACCCCACTTTCTCACTCTGCACAAGAGTCAACTCAAGGTGGATTGAAGACCTGGAAGTTAGGCCAGAGACCTTGCAGCTACTTGAAGAGGGAATAGGCCCAACACTTCAACACATAGGCACAGGTCAAAACTTTCTCAAGACCTCAAAAGCACAAGCAAGTCGAAGGAAGATCAATACATGGGATTGCATTAAACTGAAGAGCTTCTGTGCAGCAAAGGAAACTATCAAGAACCTCGAAAGAGAGCCCACAGAGTGGGAGAAAATTTTTGCCAGCTACTCTTCTGATAGAGGACTAATATCTAGGATATACAGAGAACTCAAGAAACTCACAGCTAAGAAAACAAACAACCCAATCAAAAAATGGGAAAAGGATCTAAATAGACACTTCACAAAAGAAATACAAATGGCCAATAAATGTATGAGGAAATGTTCCACATCATTAGCAATCAGAGAGATGCAAATCAAAACTACCTTGAGATTTCACCTAACTCCAATCAGAATGGCAATCATCAATAAGCCGGGCGTGGTGGCACATGCTTGTAATCCCAGCATTTGGGAGGCTGAGACGGGAGGATCTAGGTTCGAGGCCAGCCTCAGCTACCTAGTGAGGCCCTCTGCAACTTAGTGAGACCCTGTTTCAAAATAAAGAATAAAAAATAGGGCTGGAGTCAGGCGTGGTGGCGCACGCTTGTAATCCCAGCATTCGGGAGGCTGAGACCGGAGGATCCGGGTTCGCGGCCAGCCTCAGCTGCCTAGTGAGGCACTCCGCAACTTAGACTCGGTTTCAAAATAAAGAATAAAAAATAGGGCTGGGGGTGTAGCTCGGAGGTAGAATGCCCGAGTTCGATCCCCAGTACCGCAAAAAAAAAAAAAAAAAAAAAAAAAATAGGGCTGGGGGAATAGCTCGGAGGTAGAATGCCCCTGAGTTTCATCCCCAGTACCAAAAAAAAAAAGGCAATCATCAAGAACACAACAAATGCTGGCAAGGGTGTGGAGAAGAGGGAACCCTAATACATTGTTGGTGGGATTGCAAATTAGTGCAACCACTTTGGAAAACAATATGGAGGATCCTCAGACAAATGAGAATGAACCTACCATATGATCCAGCAATACCACTTCTGGGTATCTACCCAAAAGAACGGAAATCAAACTCAGACCAACGCATGTGTATCTTTTTTTATAGCTACACAGTTTACAATTGCCAAACTATGGAACCATCCAAGATGTCCATCAACAGATGAATGGATTAAAAAACTATGGGATATGTACACAATAGAATTTTACTCAGCCATAAAGAAGAACAAAATCATGTTATTTGCAGGGAAATGGATGGAACTGGAAAACATTGTTAAATCTTACATTAATCAGTCACAAAAAGTTAAAAATTGTATGCTCTCCCTAATATGTGGAAGCTAGGGAGAAAATGGGACATAAGGGACTCCAGATGAAGAAGAATCCTTAGGTGAACAAAGAATTTGACTTAAGGGAAGGTGATGGGGGGAGGGGGAACACCCTAATGAGCATGATGGACTTTCATGAACACATCAAAGTCAATCACTAAATTGACCTTGAGGAGGAGGGAGTGGGGCGGGAATTGGGGAAGGGTTAAATGAGAAATGTGCGCATGTATGCCTTTATACTAGCTTGTACCTAACAAAGATGTTTGATTACAATGCACCAATTAAAAAAAATAAAAATCAAGCTGGGGGTATAGGCTGGAGGCAGAATTCCTCTGAGTTCAATTCCCCAGTACCACACACATACAAAAATATCACTGGAAGCTGGCATGGTGACTCATGCTTGTAATACCAGTACTTGGGAGACGGAGGAGGAGGATCTCGGGTTTGCGCCAGCCTCAATTTCTTAGTAAGGCCCTTCACAACTTCATGAGACCGTTTCAAAATAAAGAATAAAAAAATAGGGGGACAGGAGGATCCTAGGTTCATGGCCAGCCTCAGCAGTTTAGTGAGGCCTTCCATAACTTAGACCCTGTTTCAAAATAAAAGAATAAAATTAGGCTGGGGCTGTAGCTTGGAGCTAGAGTGCCCCTGGGTTCCATCCCCAGTACCACAAAAACAAAATACTGGAGATTATCTTGTCTTTATTTAGGCTGGTATTATACACATTCCTTTCAAGTTGTAGCTACAACTGGCTTTTTACATTTTGTTATAGAGATACTTTTAGTCATAAAGATGAAATGTATATGAACATAATTTTTTTCCTAGACATTCCCTATACAAATGGCTGCAGTTCCTAGCTGGAATCTTTGTTAGAGTTAATTGTGTCTGCTGGCCTCATTCATAAGGGTGCTCTCCAGCTTGTGTCTTTTTTCCCTGCTTGACTTAAAGTAGTATAGACAAAAAGTTTAAATACTAATACTAAGTGGTTCAAAAATGAAAATTTCCTCATCTTTATTTCCCGTCAGCCTACTGTTCCAGCTCCCTGCCCACACATATTCTTACTGTTTTTAAATTTTTATGTATGCTGTGTCTTTTCAGTGTGTTTGTGTGTGAGAGGGAGACAGAGCAGGGGTAGGTACTAGAGATTAAACCCAAGGACATTTTGTAACCGTATCCTTTCTTATTTTTTGTTTTGAAACCGGGCCTTGCTGTGTTGCTAAGAGTCTTGCTGTGTTGCTGAGGCTGTCCTTGAACCTGCCATCCTCCTGTCTAAGCCTCCCAAGTACTAGGATCATAGATGTGTGCCACCATGCCTGTCTTTTATGTATATTTAAACAACTGACTGTGCCACTTTTTTATGTGTGGAGTACTGCAGATTGCATCCACAGGGGTTCTACTCTGAGCTATATTCCTAGCCCTATTTTATTTGTTATATTGAAAAAGGTTCTCTCCAAATTACCCACATTGACCTTGAACCTGTTATTCTCCTTTCTCAACCTCCCAAGTACTGGGATAACAGGTGTGTACCAATATGCCTGGCTGTCACTTTTTTTTCTTTTTGGTACAGGGATTGAATCCAGGTCTAGCCCTTTTTGTTGTTTTGTTTTGAAATGACCTTTCTAGGTTGCTGAGAGTCTTGCTAAGTTGCTGAGGCTGTCCTCGAACCTGCCATCATCCTATCTCAGCCTCCTACGTACTGCGTTACAGGCAGCTTGACTGTCTTTGTGTGTGTGTGTGTGTGTGTGTGTGTGTGTGTGTGTGTGTGTGTGTGTGTGGTACTAGGGATTGAACCCAGGGGCATTCTACCTCCAAGCTACACCCCTAGACCTATTTTTTAATTGTTCCTGTGAAACAGGCCCTCACTAATAGCTGAGGCTGGCTGTGAACCTGCAATCCTCCTGTCTCAGCCTCCTGGGATTATAAGCATTTGCTGCCACACCTGGCTTGACTGTCAGTTTTTAATAGAAAAGCTGTTCCTTGCTGGGGCTGTAATTCTGTGGTAGAGCACTTGTTTAACACACATGAAGACCTGGATTTAATACTCAGTATCACGCACACAGAAGAAAGGAATGCATATTGTTAAATGAATAAAAATCACACTAATTGCAAAAAAGGAAAAGTTGGGCGTGGTGGTGCACGCTTGTAATCCCAGTACTTGGGAGGCTGAGACCAGAGGATCCGGGTTCACAGACAGCCTCAGCTACTTAGTGAGGCACTCTGCAACTTCTTGAGACCCTGTTTCAAAAAATTAAAGACTAAAAAATAGGGCTGGGGATGTAGCTCAGAGGTAGAATGCCCCTGGGTTCAATCCCCAGTACCACAAAAAAAAAAAAAAAAAAAAAAAGACAGTCAAGCTGCCTGTAACGCAGTACGTAGGAGGCTGAGATAGGATGATGGCAGGTTCGAGGACAGCCTCAGCAAAACCCTGTTTCCAAATAAGAAATAAATCGGTCTGAGGGTCTAACTCCAAGGTAGAATGCCTCTGGTTCAATTTCCAGCATCACACACACACAAGGGGGAAAAGAAACCCTTCTATATTTATTTTTTAATTGACAGCTTGAGATTACTATAGATTTGCACACAGTTGTAAGAGATAATACAGAGAGATACTGTGTGCCTTATGCTGTTTCCCTTGATAATATTTTGCAAAATTATAGTATCACTAAATAAAAAAAAAAAAAATTATAGTATCACAACCAGGAACTGACATTGATATAGTCCACTATCTTAAAATCTTTTACTGTGAAATTTTAAAAAATAGAATTTGAAGTGTGATATTTAGAATTAATGAATATGCCTAATTTGGTGTGGACTCAGTTTCAGGATAAGAGGAAAATATAGATTACCCTGTCACTTACGAGTTAAATGCAAATATGAAGTTGCTTTCTCCTTCCTCAAGGACTAATGCTAAAGGAGGTCGTCTGGAAGGAATGCAGATGACTGATTTGGAAAATAATTCTGAAACTGGGGAGTTACAACCTATACTACCTGAAGGAGCTTCAGCTGCCCCTGAGGAAGGTAAGGAATATTATATGACATAATTAGACAGATGGCAGGAGCACTTGACATTTTTTGGTGGTTGTGGTGGTGATGATGGGTGATAGTAGGGAGTGGTGGGTGTAGTAAAAATGTCACAGAGACATATGATATGACCTATTTGGTCTGAACACAACATTCATTATGCTACTGATTTTGATTCACTCGGACATTAAGCACAGAGGAGGGCAAAATGGACAATTTACTAAATAAAAGGATGTGTCTTGCTAGAAGAGGCATTTATGGAGAGAAAAGTCTGCAGATAGTTTTTCTGCTCAATCAAAAAATGTAATAAGCCAGCTACATGCCATGCATTGAATTTTTGCTAGATATGGAAAGATGAATTAGATATGTCCACAGTTTTGGAAAATCTGTCCCGAAACAACTAATTAGAATAGTGTTATAATCTTCAATTTTTCAAGTCAATCTTGATTAATTTCTATAGACTGCTTTGCTCTTTTTATAGAAGCATTCCAAGCTTTAACCATTTTTAAAATCCCTTTTGCTGACCCAGCCTCAACTCTGTTGACTTGTTCTTAGTTACACTGTAGTATTTCTTCTATATATTCTTCCAGTTTCATTATTCTTTGTTTGCTCTTGGGTTTTTTTTGCTACGGAGGATTGAACTCGGGGAAATTCTACCTCTGAGCCACCTTCACCCCTTTAAAAAATTTTTTTGAAAGAGGGTCTTGCTAAATTGCTGAGCGACTCTCTAGGTTGCTGAGGCTGTCCTTGAACCTGTTGTCATGCTGTCTCAGTTGCCCAAATACTGGGATTACAAGTGTTTGCCCCGACACTCAGCATTCATCATTCTTTATGTAAAAGTACAGAAGGCATTTTGTTATTTTAGGTAACAGAAGGTGCTTGAAACAAAGCTATGTGTTTGCCCTTGCCAGGGCATTCTACCTCCGAGCTATATCCTCAACCCTATTTTTTAGTCTTTATTATTATTATTATTATTATTATTATTATTATTATTATTTTTTGCAGTACTGGGGATTGAACTCAGTGGCATTCTACCTCCGAGCTACACCCCCAGCCCTATTTTTTTATTCTTTATTTTGAAACCGAGTCTCACTAAGTTGCGGAGTGCCTCACTAGGTAGCTGAGGCTGGCCGCGAACCCGGATCCTCCAGTCTCAGCTCCCGAATGCTGGGATTATAAGCGTGGGCCACCACGCCCAGCTAGTCTTTAATTTTTTGAAACACAGTCTCAAGAAGTTGCGGAGTGCCTCACTAAGTAGCTGAGGCTGTCTGCGAACCCGGATCCTTTGGTTTCAGCCTCCCAAGTACTGGGATTACAAGTGTGCGCCACCACGCCCTGCTTATTCTGTGTTTTGAAACAGGGTCTCACTAAATTGCGGAAGGCCTCATTAAGTAGCTGAGGCTGGCGGCGAACCTGGGTCCTCCGGTCTCAGCCTCCCAAGTACTGAGATTACAAGTGTGCGCCACCACACCCAGTTCTTGCCATGTCCTTTATATGTTAGCAGAAGAGTGTCAACTTTAATGATATTTGGCATTGAAAAAACTTATTTCTCATCAAAACTTTCATGTTCCACCTATGCACTCATTTGAATTTCAGTGATTGATGAATTGTAGATCAGAATAAATGCAGGTGCCAGCATCTGCCTCTGGCTGCCCTGAGAGAGTGTGTAGATGATGGAATTTGGGGTTTTTTTCAGTGAAAGAGCAGTAAATGTGTTGGTCTTCTTAGATAGTGCCTGCAGTGGTCAGCATTATTTCAGTAAAATAGATTAAAAGGAAAGGACCTTTAAAGTGATGTGTTGGTTGTTAAGACATTGATCCATTAAGTCACAAATTTTCAATTCTGTGAATGTAATAAATATTCAGATTGTTTCAGTGTTATCATAGATGGTATGTTTTTGCTTAATAAAACTATTTTTAGGTGTTCAGCATCTGGGAAAGTGAGAAAGAATGGGTTAAGATATATGCCCCATGATCTTTATAGAAAAGAGCTGTGGGGATTAGCTACTTTCCATGTATTCATACATGGAAATTGAGTGACTTACATTCTTATAAGCATGTGCTGGTATTATAAACTCAACTTTTTATGCTTTTTTTGTTTGTTTTTTGGTACTAGGGATTGAGCCCAGGGACTTTCTACAGCGAAACTACACTCGCACTCTTTATTTTTTATTGTGAGACAGGGTCTTGCTAAATTGCTAAGGCTGGCTTTGAACCTGCAGTCCTCCTGTCTGAGCCTCCCAAGTACTAGGATTATAGGTGGACTCCATTGCACTCGACTTTTTTTCATGCATCTTTTATGAAATGCTTCTGATTCGTCTGACATTGTATTTGATGCTAATGATAAAGTAATTATTGAATCTTGGTAATTCTTCATTGTTAGGGAGGCTATTCTTTGCATTGTTGAATGCTTGATAGCATGTTCAGCTTTTAACCCCTAGATGACAGCAGAACTACACACACACACACACACACACACACACACACACACACACCTCACCCACCCACCACCCCCCATCCCTCCACACCTCCCTGAGTCATAACAACCAAGCATGCCTCCAGATATTACCATGTGTTCCTTGGGAGGTGAAAACCAAGAAGAGGAGGGAAAAGAAAAGAATCCCTGGTGGAACTGAATCATTTATTTAACTAGTGGTGCCACTCCTTGAGCATCACTAGCAGAGTGGGCCACAGTTAATAATGAGAACCAGTTGTAGCTCTCAGATATGCTAGATATGTGTAGTGGGAGGGGGCAGAGAGAGCAATTGAAAACCGCCAGTTAGGTGTTAGAGAGACTTGTTAATTGCTGCTTATAATTTAGGTTGATGAATGCTGTAATAAGATATAGAGAGCTCAATGAAGGTGTGTAATATAATGATGATAGATAATATTTACTAATCCCTCACTATGTTCCTGAGACTACTAAAAACTTTACCAGTATTATCCTTCATTATTCTCAGAACAGCTCTATATGAAGCCAGGTGTGGTGGCGCACACTTGTAATCCCAGTACTTGGGAGGCTGAGATAGGAGGATCTGGGTTCTCGGCCAGGCTCAGTTACTTAGGCCCTCCACAACTTAGTGAGACTGTTTCAAAATAAATATTTTTCATTATACGACTGGGGGTGTAGCTTGGAGGTAGAATGCCCCTGGGTTCAATCCCAGTACCGCAAAAGTAAAAAAAAAAACAAAAACAAAAACAAAAACTCTATATGGTAGTTACTTTTTTTTTTTTTTTTTTTTTGTCATTCAACAGTTGATTAGAAAGAATGTATGCATTTTTAAAAAAATCCTTACTGTCATGAATATAAATTGAGGTTTTTCAGCCCAGATATAAGCTGAATCAAAAAAAATTTAAAAATCCAATAATGTATTAACGTTTTTTCACTCATTTGCCATACTGACAGTGCAAATACAAATCTGGCCTAAATGTACACTCTCAAGCAATAATGTACAGCTTTCTTCATGTTCCTTGCTAAGATGTGTAAAACCTTAACGGCCAAACAATGCCAAATGTATAGACTTCAAAAACCATTTATTAAGGGCATTCACTGGTTTTAGCTAAGATACATCTGGAACACTGACAAGTGATCACTTACATATAACAATATGAAGTAAGTTTTTGAAAAATAAACTTCAGCGGGGCATGGTGGCACATACTTGTAATTCCAGTTCTTGGGAGACTGAGATAGAAGAACCAAAGGTTCAAGGACAGCCTCAGCAAGTAGTGAGACTCTCAACCTGGTGACACCCTGTTTCCAAATAAATAAAATCGGGCTGGGGGTGTAGCTCATGCCTCTGGGTTCCATTTCCAGTATCACAATAAAACAAAAACAAAGCCGGGCGTGGTGGCGCACGCTTGTAATCCCAGCATTCGGGAGGCTGAGACCGGAGGATCCGGGTTCGCGGCCAGCCTCAGCTACCTAGTGAGGCACTCCGCAACTTAGTGAGACTCGGTTTCAAAATAAAGAATAAAAAAATAGGGGGTATAGCTCGAAGGTAAAATGCCCCTGGGTTCAATCCCCAGTTCCGCAAAAACAAACAAACAAACAAAAAAAACAAAAACAAAAAAACTTCAGTGGAACAATCCTGAAGGGTACACCAGAGGAATGGTAGGTTATTAGTTTAAGGTGTCATCCAATTTGTTCAGCCACTTTGTCCATTTCTAAAATTTAGTTTTAATCCTAGCGTGGTGGCGCATGCTTGTTATCCCAGTACTTGGGAAGCTAAGACAAGGAGGATCATGAGTTTGAGGCCAGCCTCAGCAACTTGTGAGGCCCTGCACAACTTAATGAGACCCTGTTTCAAAATAAAGAATAAAAAATAGGGCTGAGGGTGTAGCTCAGAGGTAGAATGCCCCTGAGTTCAATCCCTAGTACTGCAAAAAAAAAAAAAAAAAAAAAAAATTTAAACTGAGAGCTTCTTGTCATATAACTATATTATGAAGTAAAGGAGACTTAGGTAAATTTTTTTGTGTGTGTGGTACTAGGGGCTGGACCCAGGGGCATTCTACCTCTGAGCTACACCCCCACCCCGATTTTTTATTCTTTATTTGAAACAGGGTCTCACTAAGTTGCGGAGGGCCTCACTAAGTAGCTGAGGCTGGCTGCGAACCTGGATCCTCTGGTCTCAGCCTCCCAAGTACTGGGATTACAAGCATGTGCCACCATGCCCGGCTAGGTAAAATGTTTTTTATTTAGCACAACTTCTGTTCTCAATTGCCTAAAACCTCAACAGCTTCATGGAAGTCTGGGAAATGTTCATGCATAAGGATATTGCCTTAGCTGACTTATGATTGCCCCATACAATGGTACATTATCAACCCTTAGTGAAGCCTTTAAAAAAAAAAAAAACAGGTTGAAAAATGTGTTAAAGGAAGCAAATACAGCATCCACCTTTAGAGCTATTAACTCAGGAATTCTCTCAATTATGAAATCTTGCAGAAGTTATTTTCTTTCATAAAATCCAGGTGGCCGCAATACTCTTTGCTCCATATTTGGCATTTTTTCATCATCACTGTCTTGTGAATCATCATCTGCTCCATCTACTTCGGGTAAATCTACATCCTCATCACCACCCATGTTGTTCGTCATCTCAGAGAAACGATCAAAATTAGACATGTCTTCATCTGAATCATCTTCCCAGCCTTCCTAATTATTGAAGTCCACACTAAACAAATTAAGCTTTGCTCTTTCTTTTGTTAACCTAGGCCATGACTGGCAAGATTCTCCTTTTAGTAAACAACATAAAATTGATCTGTTCTTTTATGCTTGGAGTCATTTGGATTAATAGAATGAAAAAGATCAATGTCACTTAAATATTTAAAATTATCACTTCCTCCAAGACAACTGAAAGTAAGTTTGGATTTTTCAAATTTTACATTAACATTTTTATTGTCTTCACGAAATTCAATGAAGACATAGTCCTTTTGATCGTACCACTTTGCAGAAGCAGGCTGCATTGTAAATGGTGGGTGGGCCTCTCTAGCAGTGCTGTTTGGAGTTGACTCCTCCCTGATGGCAACTCCCAAGTTTTCTCCTTGACTGTGGCCTCCTCTAGCTCTCCTCAAGCAAAGGGAGGCAATGGGCTTCACCTGGATCCCTAGAATGCACCACGTGGCGAAAGCGGCTCCTCAGCTGGGGAGAAGAGGAAGGTGTAGGACTAGTTATTTTGATAATCCTGATTTTACAGGTGAGTAAGCTAAAGCCTACAGATGCAATTATCATGCACAGTCACAGAATTAGTCATTGTAAGAGTTAAAATTTGAATCTGGAGTTAATGCTCATAACTTTCACCTCTCTGCTAACCTGCTCTCTATAGGTACCCTTGGAAAATAGGGTACCCTTATTGAAAGGAATAAGTAGAAGTTAACCAGGTAAAGACTAGGAAAATGCGGCCAGAGGTCAGATCATTAAAAGATGCATTTTGTGTCCTAGCTAGAATCTTGACTTTGTTCTTTGAATGGGATTTGAACAAGAAGTGATGACATGTAATTGTGTTTCTGAATTTCTACTTTGGCTACAGTATGGAGAATTAATTTTGCAGCTGAGAATGGGATGTAGAACTAGAGGCATGAAAACTGATCAGAAGCTTTTTTTTCTTTTTTTGGTGTCACTGGGGATTGAACCCACAGGCATTCTACCTCTAAGCTACAACCTCAGCCCGATTTTATTCCTTATTTAGAAACAGGTCTCAGCTGGGCGTGATGGCACACACTGTACTTGGGGAGGCTGAGACTGGAGGATCTGGGTTTGTGACCAGCCTCAGCTATTTAGGCCCTCTGCAACTTAGTGAGACCCTATTTCAAAATAAAGAATAAAAAATAGGACTGAGGGTTTATCTCAGAAGTAGAATGCCCCTAGGTTTCTAGGTTTCTGAGAGCCTTGCTAAGTTGTCAAGGAGAACTTTGAACCTGTGATCCTCCTGCCTCCCAAGTCCTGAGATCATAAGCGTGTGCCACCACGCCCGTCCAGAAGCATTTTAAATAATCGAAGTTGGGAGGCTCAAATAGGAGTGCAGGTTTGAGACCAGCCATGGCAACTTAGTGAGACCCTGTTTCAGAATAAAAAATAAAAGCTGGAGGAATAGCGTTCAAGTAGAACGCCCCTGGGTTCAGTATCTAGTACCAAATAAGTAATTTATTTATTCATAAAGTAATCGAAGTGAGAGATGACATGAACCTTTTAATTTTAGCTTCCAAATCATAAACTTACATCATTGTAGCAGTTTTCTGTGTAAATATCTGGTTAGCATGAAAAACACTAAAAGTACTTGGTGCTAATTTTATTTCTTATTTAAAGCAAATTGATAGCTTATCTTCTACTAAGGAATGACATTTGTGTGGCCACACTTAGGATCTGCAGTACATTTTCCAACTTTTGAAAGCATATGGTTTTTCAGATGGGATTTAGAGGTAGGTAGTCAGTCTTTCTCAGCCACATTTTATTTTTGCATGAGGAGTGTTACGATACAAAGCACCACAGACTCAATAAGAAAGATGGCTGTGAACATGAAAGTGGCACAGAAGTAAACCCTTGCACTCTGTTGGTATCTGAATAGCTTGTTTGCTGGTCAGGCCCCGGGGTAGGCGATGAGGACTGATGAGGCTGGGGAAGGGGAGTACAATAGACAGAAGTAACCCCATGCCTCTTAAGATCTGCTTTGTGTGTTGGGAGCAGGGCCTTGCTCACTGCTGTGGGTATTCTATCATTAACAGGAACCAGTTTTCAGGAAACCTTTATTTTTCACACCTGTAAGCCATGGTAGACAGTTGAGTGGGTTTGTCTTATATCCATGTTTAAGAAAAAGCTCTTTATCTGTGTCAAGTGCATAGAGAACATGTTCTGTATCTTATCACTGTAATTTTCTCTCTTGAAGAAGAGAAGGCTGTCTGAGGAAACTTCAAAATACAGCATTGTTTTGTTACTGGCTGGGAATTTGGTACTGCTAAAGTGTCTCAATTGCTCTTACCTATCAGTCAGCTGTAACTTTTCTTCTTAGGTCAATCATAACAGGCCTTTTCCTTTTTAACTGGCACCGTGTAGAACAACCTTATATTAGTCTTCTGTTTAATGCCCTGATGCTTAAAGGCTTGGCTACTTACCCTCCCAATTGATAACCTATGGAATCCCTGTATGTAGACCAGGTTCGTTCTTGTTCTGTGTAAAATTGGAGGCTTCCTGCTCTAGTAGCACAGGTCTTTCACTTAAGTCTAGGGTACTCAAAATATTCCTCCCTGGATAAAGTTTTGGCACACATATTAAAAACCTCGCTGGCAACTGGGCATGATGGTACACACCTATAATTCCAGTTCTTTGGAGGCTGAGACAGGAGGATTGCAGTTTCAAGGATGGCCTCAGCAAGTACTGAGACTCTTAGCAACCTAGTGAGACCTTGTTTCAAAACAAAAAATAAAATAGGATTAGAGGTGTAGGCTGGAGGTAGAATGCCCCTGAGTTTAATCTAGTGCCACAAAAACAAAGCCCAAAAAACCAACTTGCTGGTGCACCCTAGCAAAGAAGGTTGGGTCACATAAAGTGTGATGGTTTGCTGTTATTCGCAGAATAATTTTTAGTATAATCAAAATACTTTTTTTTTCGGTACTGGGGATTGAACTCAGGGGCATTCTACCTCCAAGTTACACCCTGAGCCCTATTTTTTATTCTTTATTTTGAAACACAGTCTCACTAAGTTGCAGAGGGCCTGACTAGGTAGCTGAGGCTGGCCATGAACCTGGATCCTCCCTTCTCAACCTCCCAAGTACTGGGATTACAAGCATGAGCCACCATGCCCAGCCAATTAAAATACTTTTAAGAAAAGTTACAAAAAAGTAGAACAACTGACTTTTAAACAATCATGAAAATAAACCCTTATATCAAAAAGAAGTCTGTCACACTATAACATTTCTGGAGCATCTTACAATAATGGTATTTTTTATAACTGCCATTAGTGACATGCAACATTTTTTCTTTTTCATGCACAAAGGTGGGAAACGTCCAGATCTTAGTACTTGAAAAAAGACCAAGTGGTGTCACAGGAGAAGAGGTCATTCTGAGAAGGGTCCAGGGAGTTCCCAGTGGGAGATAGTAGGGATATCAACTCAGGACCCTTGAGGTCCTTGGCTTACCTGACAGAAAAGAACTTCAGCATGTGCCAGTCAGATACAGAGATTTATTATAAGCAAAGCAAGGAATACATATTCAAGGGAGAATCAAGGTCACCTTGAGTGAGAGAGGTCCTTTGGGGGTTCATGGCTCTTTTTATAAAAGAAGCTTGGTGAGGGCTGGGTATGGGAAGCTATGTGTGGATAACAGACTAGAGATCACAAGATGTTTTTTTGGTAGTCTGATAATTTCCTGGACCCTTGCTGTGGTCTTCATTGTCTGATCAGTAGTTATGCTAAAAGTCCCCTATTAACAGGTACTTAGCAGGGTATGATGGCACACTCTTATAATTCCAGTACTTGGGAGGCTGAGACAGGAGGATACAGGTTCACAGCCAGCCTCAGCTACTTAATGAAGCTTTCTGCAACATAGACCCTGTTTTTTTTTTTGTTTGTTTGGTTGGGTTTTTTTTGCGGTACTGGGGATTGAACTCAGGTGCATTCTACTTCCGAGCTATACCCCCAGCCCTATTTTTTATTCTTTATTTTGAAACCGAGTTTCACTAAGTTTCGGAGTGTCTCACTAGGTAGCTGAGGCTGGCTGCGAACCCGGATCCTCAGGTCTCAGCCTCCCGAATGCTGGGATTACAAGTGTGTGCCACCACGCCCAGCTAGACCATGTTTTAAAATAAAGAATAAAAAATAGGGTTGGGGGTATAGCTTGGAGAAAGAATGCCCCTGAGTTCCATCCCCAGTATTACAAAAAAACAAAACAAAACAAAAAGCAAAACAACAATAACAAAAATAAAAACAGGTACTTAAACTTTGGAAATCTTGCATATGCAGTATACAAGTATATTTACTAAGTAAATAGCAAGTTTTTTTGGGGGGGGGGGAAGGGGCCCAGCTGGGCTCCCACAACTCCCCCGTTTTTATTTTAAAATGCATGAAGGACTGTGCCTGTCTTAGGTCGTTTCTTACCAGGTGCATAATCTTACCCATCATGGGGTCTCGATGAGTCATTCAATGAGCCCTGTCTTAGGTTGATATTGCCCTGAGAAAATCGAACCCGTCATTGACTACCAGGCCCTGTGAGAGGCAGTGCTTGCAGTTTTATTCCATGTAAATCTGAATAGCAAGTTTATACGTAGTGTGCTTGGTAAAAATCCTATGCCTGATGTTCCAAGAAATGAGTTTTTGAAGTAAAATAAGTCTCTAAATTGGATTTTTTTTTTTTTTTCTTCAGTATTGCGGATTGAACCCAGTGGCATTCTACCTTGGACCTATACCCCTAGCCCTGTCTTTTTTTTTTTTTTTTTTTTTTCTTGGTACTGGGGATTGAACACAGGGGCATTCTACCTCCGAGCTACACCCCCAGCCCTATTTTTTATTCTTTATTTTGAAACTGGGTCTCACTAAGTTGTGGAGGGCCTCACTAGGTAGCTGAGGCTGGCCGCGAACCCGGATCCTCCGGTCTCAGCCTCCCGAATGCTGGGATTACAAGCGCGTGCCACCACGCCCGACTTCTAGCCCTGTCTTTTATTCATTCATTCATCCATCCATTTACTTTCTTTTTTTTTTTTTTTTTTTTTTTTTTTTTTTTTTTTTTTTTTTTTTTTTTTTTTTTTTTTTTTTTTTTTTTTTGTGGTACTGGGGATGGAACCCAGAGGCCTTCTACCTCCAGGCTACACCCCCAGATCTATTTTACTTTTATTTGGAAACAGGGTCTCAGTAAATTGCTGAGGCTTCGAATCTGTGATCCTCCTGTCTTAAGTTTCCCAAGTACTGGGATTACAAGTGTGGTCTCACTAAGTTGCTGAGACTGGCCACGAACCTTCAATCCTCCTATCTCAGCTCCCAACAACTGGGATTACAAGCATGTGCCACCATGCCAGTCCTATTGTTTTTTGTTTTGTTTTGCAGTACTGGGGATTGAGCTCAAGGGCGTTCTACCTTCAAGCTACACCCCCAGCCCTTTTTTTATTCTTTATTTTGACACCAGGTCTCACTAAGTTGCGGAGTGCCTCACTAAAGCATCTGAGGCTGGCCGCAAACCCGGATCCTCTGATCTCAGCCTCCCAAATGCTGTATGCAGTATGTTAAACCTTGCCAAGAGTTATAATTCATTTAACTATTCAGTGATGCTCATGAGTGTTTCTGGCATTTGAATATTCATCCTAGGCCTCTGTCCTTGTAAATACTAGCTAAACAGGTTTTTTTTAAAGGTAGTCATATAATGAATAAAGAGTTTGAGAAATGTATTTAATAAAGAATAACTTAGAATTTTGAGAGTTCCAGATTATGCTAGTTCATTTCTTTTTACTGCTATAGGTTAATATCTTTTAGAAATTTAGAAATACTAATAGGAGAACTGGGTGTGGTGGTGCATGCTGTAATCCCAGTATTTGGGAGGCTGAAACCTGAGGATCCAGGTTCATGGCCAGCCTCAGCTACCTAGTGAGGCCCTCCGCAACTTAGTGAGACCCTGTTTCAAAATAAAGAATGAAAAATAGGACTTGGGAATGTAGCTCAAGTAGAATGCTCCTGGGTTCAATCCCCAGTACTACCAAAAAAGAAAAAAAAAAACAAAAAGCTGGGCGTGGTGGCGCACCATCTTAATCCCAGTACTTGGGAGGTTGAGACAGGAGGATCGTGCAGGTGTAGCTTGGAGGTAGAATGCCCCTGGGTTCCATCCCCAGTACTGAAAAAAAAAAAGAAAGAAAGAAAGATAGAAATACTAATAGGAAGAAGTCAAATTATATACCTAGAATGTCAAGAATTCAACATGATTTTATTTTCAGCAACAGTTCCACAAAGGGGCCACAAGGTGGAGGGTGTCTTTAATAAAAGTAGCCGCTTTGGTTTTAGAAATAGTAAGAAGAGTTACTCTTTTGTATGTGTGTGTTTGTTTCACTGAGATTGAACCCAGGGGCATTCTACCTCCAAGCTACATCCCCAGACATTTTAATTTTTTTTTTTTTGGAAATAGGGTCTTGCTAAATTGCTGAGCTCACTTAAGTTGCTGAGGCTGGTTTCAAAACTCATCCTCCTGTCTCAGACTCCCAAGTACTGGGATAATAGGTGTTCACCACCACACCTAGCTCTTGTTTTTTATTTTTATATATTTATTTATTTGTAATACTGGGGGTTGAACCCAGTTTTATCCTACCTCCAAGCTACACCCCTAGCCCTGTTTTTTATTCTTTATTTTGAAACAGGGTCTCACTAAGTTGCGGATGGCCTCACTAAGTAGCTGAAGCTGGATGCAAACCTGCAATCTTCCTGTCTCAGCCTCCTAAGAATTGGAATTACAAGCGTGTGCCACCACGGCTGGCTCTTGTTTTTTATTTTGAAACTGGGTCTCACTAAATTAACCCACACTGGCCTAGAACCTGCTTTCCTCCTGTCTCAAGCCTCCCAAGTACTGGGATTGCAGGCATGGACCACCACCCTGGCTACAAATTCTGTTTCTTGAATAGTTAAAATACCTATTCAGGTTATCTATTTTCTCTGAATGAGCTTGGTCATTTGTGTCTATCAAAGAATTTGTCCATTTCATCAGTGTTTCTGATATCCTGACATGGCTTTGTGTAGTGATGTTCCCTTTTTTATTCTTGATTTTTTTTTTTTTGGTGGCACAGGGGATTGAACTTGGGCATTCTAACTCCGAGATATACTCCCAGCCCTATTTTTTATTCTTGATTTTGAAACAGGGTCTCGATAAGTTGCGGAGTGCCCCACTACGTAGCTGAGGCTGGTCGCGAACCTGGATCCTCCAGTCTCAGCCTCCCGAATGCTGGGATTACAAGTGTGCGCCACCACGCCCGGCTATTCTTGATGTTGATAATGTTGTTTGCTCTTTATTATTATTATTATTTTTTTTTTTTCAGTACTGGAGATGGAATTCGGGCATTCTACCTCCGAGCTATACCCCCAGCCCTATTTTTTATTCTTTATTTTGAAACAGGATCTCACTAAGTTGCGGAGGGCCTCACTAGGTAGCTGAGGCTGGCCAGGAACTGGGATCCTCCAATCTCAGCCTCCCAAATGTTGGGATTACAAGCGTGCGCCACCATGCCTGGCTCTCTTTTTTATTATTATTACTGAATTTGCCTAGAGGCTTTTTAATTTTATTTGTTCCATTGATTTTTTTTTTAATTTTAATTTTTTGCGATATTGGGGATTAAATGTAGGGGCTTTCTTCCTCCAAGCTACACCCTGAGTCCTATTTTTTATTCTTTATGTTGATACAGGATCTCACTAAGTTGCGGAGGGCCTCACCAAGTAGCAGAGACTGGCTGAAAACCTGCAATCCTCCTGTCTCAGCCTCCTAAGTACTGGGATTACAAGCGTGTGCCATCATGCCTGGCTCTCATTGGGTTTTTGTGGTACTGGAATTGAACCCAGGGGCATTCTACCTCTGAGCTACACCCCCAGCCCTGTTTTTATTCTTTATTTTGAAACAAGGTCTAAGTTGCGGAGGGCCTCACTAAGTCCTGTCTCAGCCTCCCAAGTACTGGGATTATAGGCGTGTGCCACCACACCCAGCTTCATTGGGGTTTTTTAAATTGTTTTACTATTTATTACTTCCTTTTTTTTTTTTTTTTTTTTTTTTTTGGAGTACTAGGGTTTGAACCCAGGGGCCTTCTACCTCTGACCTATATCCCCAGGCCTTTTAGTTTGAAACAGGATCTTACTAAGTCGTTGAGGGCCTCACTAAATTACTGAAGCTGCCTTTGAACCTAGGAATCTCCTATCTTAGCCTCTCAAGTACTGTGATTACAGATGTGCACTACCACACACCTGGCTTTGTGATCATTTTTATATTATTTGCCAATTTGTTGGTACTTCAAATTTTGGCTTCACCAATAGGCCTATTGTTGTTTACTTTTCAGAGTTCTTGAATAGCTGTGCCATGCATTCTGTCTAGGTTTTATTTATTTATTTATTTTTGCAGTACTGGGAATTGAACTCAGTGGCATTCTACCTCCGAGCTATACCCCCAACCCTATTTTTTATTCTTTATTTTGAAACCGAGTCTCACTAAGTTGCAGAGTGCCTCACTAGGTAGCTGAGGCTGGCCGTGAACCCGGATCCTCTGGTCTCAGCCTCCCGAATGCTGGGATTACAAGCGTGCGCCACCACGCCCGGCTTAGGTTTTATTTATTTATTTTTCTTTTTTTGCGGGTCTGGGGATTGAACTCCGGGGCATTCTACCTCCGAGCTACACCCCCAGCCCTATTTTTTATTCTTTATTTTGAAACCGAGTCTCACTAAATTGCGGAGTGCCTCACTAGGTAGCTGAGGCTGGCCGAGAACCCGGATCCTCCAGTCTCAGCCTCCCGAATGCTGGGATTACAAGCATGCGCCACCACGCCTGGCTCCTGTCTAGGTTTTATTGATGCATTTAGTGGAAGTCAGGTTGGAATGTACTTATTCTATCTTATCTAGAACCTACCCTCCAGAGGGGGTTTTACTTTTGATTTATTTATTTTTATTATTTACTTATTTTGATTTATTTATTATTATTATTATTATTTTTTTTTTGCCATATTGGGGATTGAAACCAGGGCATTCTACCTCCAGACCACGCCCCCAGTCCTATTTTTTTATTCTTTATTTTGAAACAGGGTCTCACTAAGTTGCAGAGGGCCTCACTAAGTAGCTGAGGCGGCCATGAACCAGGATCCTCCTGTCTCAACCTCCCAAGTACTGGGATTACAAGCATGCGCCACCATACCCAGCTACTTTTGATTTATTTAAATAACACTAGCTCCTTAATAACAGTAATTTTGTAAGATCCAAATTGCAACTTTAAATTTGAAACCTAGCGTGGTGGCACACGCTTGTAATCTCAGCATTTGGGAGGCTGAGACCAGAGGATCCAGGTTCTCAGCCAGCCTCAGCTACTTAGTGAGGCACTCCGCAACTTAGTGAGATCCTGTTTCAAAATAAAGAATAAAAAATAGGGCTGGGGTTATAGCTCGGAGGTAGGATGCCCCTGAGTTCCATCCCAGTACTGCAAAAAAAAAATTGAAATCTAGGGTCTGGGGCATAGCTCATTGCTAGAGTGCCTGCACAGCAGGTGTAAGACTCTGAAATCGATCCCTAGCAACTCTAAAAAAATAACAAATCTACCCTGACGTGATGGCACATGCTTGTAATCCCAATACTTGGGAGGCTGAGACAGGAGGATTGCAGGTTCATGGCCAGCCTCAACTACTTAGAGGCCCTCTGCAACTTAGTGAGACCCTGTTTCAAAATAAAGAATAAAAGCCAGGCATGGTGGCATACGCTTGTAATCCCAGTACTTGGGAGGCTGACTGGAGGATGACTGGTTTGTGGCCAGCCTCAGCTACTAAGTGAGGTCATCTGCAACTTAGTAAGACCCTGTTTCAAACTAAAAGAAGAAAAATAGGGCTGGAGGTGTGACTCAGAAGTAGAATGCCCCTGGGTTCCATCCCTAGTACCACCAAAAAAAAAAAAAGAATAAAAATTGGGCAGAGAGTGTAGCTTGGAGGTAGAATGCCCCTGGATTCAATCCCCAGTAACACACACACCACACACACACACACTCACACTCACACACAAAAGAAACCCAAATCCAAGCTTGGTATGGTGTTATGCACCTGTAATCTCAGAACTGGGGAGACTGAAGTAGGAAGTTTGCAGAGTTGAGCACAGTCTCAGCATATAGACTCTCATCAACCTAATGAGGACCTAAACATAAAAAACTAAGGCTGGGGGTATAGCTCAGAGGTTCAATCCCCAGTAACTAACACACACACACAAACACACACGAAACCGGAATTCGATTTGAATTCTAACATTAGAATTTTTGCTCCTTTCTACAGAGCTTACTAGAAACAGCACATTCCTTGCTGTTTCCTATGCTTATAGACAGACTTTTCTTGTTTATTTTTTCAGTAAGAATTTTTGTTTTCTAGCCAGGCATGGTGACACATGCTTGCAATCTTAGTACTTGGGAAGCTGAGATGGGAGAATTGCAAGTTCCAGGACAGCCTCAGCAAGTAACGAGACTGTCATCAACCTAGCAAGATCCTGTTCCCAAATACAAAATAAAATCGATCTAGGGGCGCAGCTCGGAGGTAGAATTCCTCTGGGTTCAATTCCCAGTACCACAAAAAAAAAAAAAGAAAGAATTTTCATTTTCTGCTGGTGGTGATAGGGGTCAGCACAATAATTTCTGTGGGTTTTTGGCTTCTATCGCAAAGAGAATTTCAACACAAGCCAGACAGCGACAAACGTTTAATTCAAGAAAATCAAAGATACACATTCAGGGAAAATGCAGGCCACCTCAAGAGTGTGAGAGCGATCCGGGCGTGGTGGTGCACGCTTGTAATCCCAGCATTTGGGAGGCTGAGACCGGAGGATCCGGGTTCGAGGCCAGCCTCAGCTACCTAGTGAGGCACTCCACAACTTAGCGAGACCCAGTTTCAAAATAAAGAATAAAAAATAGGGCTGGGGGTATAGCTTGGAGGTAGAATGCCTGTGAGTTCAATCCCCAGTACCGCAAAAAAAAAAAAAAGAGTGTGAGAGCGGCCTGGGGGTCTTTTACAATCCCTTTTCATAGGGTGTCCAGAGAGAGGGTAGATTTGGAGTACCTAGCAGCCTCTTCTCTTTGAAGCTTTATTGTAGAGGTTCCCTTGAGATAGGACTCCTGGGAGCAGGCTGGGATGTAGGGCTCTCTAACAAAGGTGCGACTTCTCTGGGATCTCTTTCTTGGAGGCAAACTGAACTCTGATAAAAGGTGATGCTCTCTTAGGACTTAATTGCCTCAGGAATTTCTGATATGGAGTCAGCCCATTATGATTTAAAAGTATGGGTCTCAGCCACGCATGGTGGCGCACGCTTGTAATCCCAGCATTTGGGAGGCTGAGACTGGAGGATCCGGGTTCGAGGTCAGCCTCAGCTACCTAGTGAGGCACTCCTCAACTTAGTGAGACCCTGTTTCAAAATAAAGAATAAGAAACAGGGCTGGGAGTGTAGCTCGGAGGTAGAATGCCCCTGGGTTCCACCCCCAGTACCGCAAAAAAAAAAAAAAAAAAAAAAAAAAAATTAATAATAATAATAGAAAGGCAAAGCAAGGCACTAAACTACCAGCAGGCCAGGCACAGTGGTGTCTACCATCCTCCTTTCTCAGCCTCCCAAACTGGGATTACAGGCGTGTGTCACCATGCTTGGCTCATGATGCCCCGTTTCAAAATAAAGAATTAAAAATAGGGCTGGGAGCTGAGCGTGGTGGCGCATGCTTGTAATCCTAGTACTTGAGAGTCTGAGACAAGAGGATCGCATGTTCGCGGCCAGCCTAAGCTACTTAGGCTCTATGCAACTTAGACCCTGTTTCAAAAATAAAGAATAATACGAAAAATAGGTCTAGGGGTGTAACTCAGAGGTAGAATGCCCTTGGGTTCAATCCCCAGCAATACAAAAAAAAAAAAAATCCTTGTATTAAATATCCCGAAACAGAATGAACTGATTCACACACACAAAAAAAACAAAATTAGAGCCAGATGTGATGGTGCATACCCCCCGTAACCCCAGTCTTGGGGGCTGAGATTGGAAGAGCACAAGTTCAAGGACATCCTCACCAAAGTAGGGAGACTTGGCAAGCTAGTGAGATCCTGTTTTAAAACAAAAGGGCTGGGTTGTAACTTGGAGGTAGAATGTCCTTGAATTCAATTCTCAGTACCCAAAAAAGTAAAAGGAAGACACTAGGTAGAAACTATCTTATAGCTAGAATTGTTGGAATTTTCTATACACATACACAATGTATATTTATGGTTTAGTCTAGAGAGTACATTTACAATGAATCAGTATTCTCTTTTGACTCTAGGAAAAAACTGATTTGGAAAAAATATTTTCAATATAATGAAACTAATACTGATTTTATATTACAGCTTATAAGATAATCGGTTTTAAACTTTGAGAACAAAAAAAGCTGTTAAAAAAAGACTGAATAGAATTGAGGTTTGTGTGGTTACTATTTTTTCTTTGTTTTGTTTGTGTGGTTTATCAAACTTTTGGCATTCAGTCAGGCGTGGTGGTACACGCTTGTAATCCCAGTACTTGGGAGACTGAGACAGGAGGATTGCAAATTGCCACCAGCCTCAGCAACATAGTGAGACCCTATTTCAAAGTAAAGAATAAAATAGGGCTGAGGGTGTAGCTCAGAGGTAGAATACCCGTGAGTTTAATCCCCACTACCACAAAAAAAAAGCATTCAGTGTAAAATTGAATAGTAATCTCTGGTTAGTAGATAAAGAGCTTTCCTGCCACTTAGAGTGGTTTCCTGATAGAAACATGTCCCCTTCTTTCCGCTAGGAATGAGTAGCGACAGTGACATTGAATGTGACACTGAGAATGAGGAGCAGGAGGAACACACGAGCTCGGGCGGATTCAACGACTCTTTCATGGCGCAGCCCCCAGACGAAGGTGCATCTGAGTTCTGGTTACACAGATTAGTAAAACCATTGCTGCTGCTTATTCCTTTGCCCCTGCTGCTTCTGCCCACCCTTCTGCTGCCCTTGTTTCTTCTGTTTCTTTTCTTTTTAATTACTGTCATTTGTGAGGCAGCGTTCTTTGGTAAACTGTGATGAATACTAGGAAAACCTGGTAGATAATGTAATGTTTGGCTTGGTTAGACAACCACTGAATGCAATTCCTGGAAAGAAAGGAGGCCACAGTCTGCTTTTGTACAGCCTCTGGCCTTAGCATGGCTTTCCATTATAATTGTAAAAACAAAATAGAGTTTTCAGTAGAGTCCGTTTATGGCCTGTAGTGCATAAATATGTATTACCTGTTCATTTATTTTTTTGCTGTGCTAAAACTTGAACTCGGGCATTCTGCCTCTGAGCTATACCCCTAGCCCTTTTTATTTTTATTTATTTATTTTTTTGTGGTACTGGGGATTGAACTCAGGGGCATTCTACCTCCAAGCTACACCCCCAGCCCTATTTTTTATTCTTTATTTTGAAACAGGGTCTCACTAAGTTGCAGAGGGCGTCACTAGGTAGCTGAGGCTGGCCACGAACCCGGATCCTCCAGTCTCAGCTTCCCAAATGCTGGGATTACAAGCGTGCGCCACCACGCCCGGCTCCTTTTTATTTTTCATTAGCCTTTATTTTGTTTGTTTGTTTTGTGGTATTAGGGATTGAACTTAGGGGCATTCTACCTCTGAGCTACACCCCAGCCCTATTTTATTTTTATTTTTATTTTTTGGTACTGGGGATTGAACTCACGGGCATTCTACCTCCGAGCTATACCCCCAGCCCTATTTTTTATTCTTTATTTTGAAACCGGGTCTCCCTAAGTTGCGGAGTGCCTCACTAGGTAGCTGAGGCTGGCCTCGAACCTGGATCCTCCGGTCTCAGCCTCCTGAATGCTGGGATTACAAGCGTGCGCCACCACGCCCGGCTCCTATTTTATTCTTTACTTTGAAACAGGGTCTCACTATTACAAGCATGTGGCCACCACACCTGGCTTGTTGTATTTTGTTATTTGTTTTTTGTTTTGTCTTTTGCGGTACTGGGGACGGAACTCGGGGCATTCTACCCTCGAGCTCCACCCCCAGTCCTATTTTTTATTCTTTATTTTGAAACGGTTTCACTAAGTTGTGGAGGGCCTCATTAGGTAGCTGAGGCTGGTCGAGAATCCGGATCCTCCAATCTCAACTTCCCAAGTACTGGGATTAAAAGCGTGTGCCACCACACCCAGCTTGTAGTTATTTGTGTATTCTTTTTGGTACTGGAGATTGAACCCAGAGACATTTTGTCTCTGAGCTACACCTCCAGACCGTTTTTTGTTCTTTGTTTTTTATTTTTATTTATTTATTTATTTTTTACCACTAGACCACCAGGGATGTTATTTGTTTTTTAAAGACAGGATTTTACTAAGTTATTGAGGCTCTCCTCAAACCTATGATCATCCTGTCTCACCCTCCAAGTACTGATTATGTTTTGTTTTTTTAATTTATTAGTATTTTTTATCTTTTGATACATGATATTGAACCAAAGAGTGTTCTGTCCTAAATTATTCCTATCCCTTTTTCTTTTTTATTTTCAAAAAAATGTTTTTAAAAGAGAAAAGCATGGGGGAATGTATTTGGCCATTGCATTGCTTGTGGGTTAGAATTGTTGCTTTTAAAAAAAAAAAAAAAAAAAACCTTTAAAGAGAAAAGCATTTCTTTTTTGTTGTTGTTTGTGGTTTTTTTTTTTTTTTTTTTTCTGAGACTGGGTCCCACTAAGTTTCTGAGACTGGCCTCAAACTTACAATCCTCTTGTCTCAGCCTCTTAAGTACTGGGATTACAGGTGTGCAGCATCCTCATCCAGTTCTGCCTCTTTATAAGAAATTTTTTTCTGCCAGGCGTCGTGGCGCATGCTTGTTATCCCAGAGGCTGAGAGTGGAGGATCACAAGTTTGCGGCCATCCTCAACTACTTAGTGAGACTCTGTTTCAAAATAAAGAATCAAAAATAGGACTGGGGTTATAACTTGGGAGTAAAATGCCTCTGGGTTCATATATTTTGAATGCGGATGAGGTTTGTGGTGGTGTTTGCGTGCACAGGTTAATTGTCTTGAGATCCTTCTTAAGTTTACAGAATTTGAATCTTGTGAGTGTACATTGTCATTTCTTATTTTTTTCTCCAGCTGTCCCACAATGTCCCCAGGAGGACAGTGAGGCATGCCTTTCATCTTTTTTTTTCGGGACTGGGGGTTGGACTCAGGGGCATTCTACCTCCGAGCTATACCCCCAGCCCTATTTTTTATTCTTTATTTTGAAACAGGGTCTCACTAAGTTGCGGAGGGCCTCACTAGGTAGCTGAGGCTGGCCGAGAACCCAGATCCTCCGGTCTCAGCCTCCCAAATGCTGGGATTACAAGTGTGTGCCATCATGCCCGGCTTGCCTTTCATCTTCTAATTGTGGGTGTCTGTTACACGTTTTGTTTTTTCTTCTGTATTTTCTCTTTCTGTTTGCTTACATCTGACTCAGATCACAAATCTCTAAAGGCAGAGATTTATTCATAACGTAGCACATCTTTATCACTAAAACATACTGTGTAAGATCACTTCAAGACCTGAGAAAAGAAATAAAACTTGTTATGGTTTAATTTTTTTAATTTTTGTTTTTCTCATTTCTTCTTAGACACGCACTCCAGTTTTCCTGATGGTGAACAAGTAGACCCTGAAAATCTGCGCTACAATGCTGATGAAAACAGTGGTGGAAGGTAATTGCCCGATTGAGAGAACTGACTCACACACTCCCTTCACCCTGAGGTTTGTTGCAGTTGGTGCTCAAATTTGTCATCAGTCAGATAATCAGATCTTGTCCTATTTTTCATCATTTCTACCCCAAATAGTAATTTGAAACTGTTAGAAAGTAGCACAATTCTAGTGTAAAGCAGTAGTAATATGGGAAAAAATTGTGTGAGAACAATTCTTTTTAATGTAATAAAATAACAGTGTAGTCCACAATTGATTTAGCAAATTAGTACATCTACAAAAGGCAACTTGTTTACCGTAACAGAAGTTCAATTAGCTTCCAGAGAGTATACCTGGAGGCGCACGTACACAAGTCCCTCATCGGTGCTCTTCTGTCGCTGGCTAGGCACTCAGTTGTCTAAATTTTATATTTTGGGTTTTAATCACAGTTTATAGTTTCGTATTAGGGCTTGAAGATTAGTGAACAGAAAAATTAATTATAGATAGGTTCTATCCTATAGACACTTTATTGTGAATAGCTGAAGTAACACTAGCTGAATCTCCTCTTTGGAGTATGTTGTCAGCTTAAGACTTACTTTTTCTCACTTGTTCAAAGTGCAGGCACACTGTTTAATGGCACCTCATCTTATTATTGTGTGACTTTTGCAAATGTAATTTAAAGTGAATTAAATTAATGTGAATTTGGTTATCTTCCTGCTTATGTGGACACATGTAAGATTATTTAAAATTATTTCATTTTTTCTGCCTTTAAAATATAACTATAATACAAAAGTTTTTTTAACTATTGTCGTTAGCTGGACATTGATTCAGTATCAGTATATCTAAAGATTCATACGTCTTATACAGTGGCTTATATAAAAATGAAACTGTATATGAAGTTTCATTCAGACTCCTAAGTAACCCAAAATAATTGCCAAACTTAGTCCTTGTGCTCCTACATTTGTGTTTGAGCTGCTATGTATATGTGGAAATTACACTGAAAGTTGACCAAGAGACTATCAAAAAGCATGACTATATATGTGAGAGATATCTCATTGGCTTCTATTTTACTTAATATTGTTCACTTTTCCATATCTAATGTGTTGTTGAATGCTATGACTGATAGTTTACTTTTTTCAAAATAGTTTGCACTTTTTGTTAATAAAATTACCTTGAGAAAATGTGCCTCTGCAGTTTATTAAAAGTGGGACCAGAAACCTGTTTTTCTATTCCTGTTGCTTCTGTTTAGCAGTGTAGACAAGATCATTTTGTGAAGGGTGATGGACAGCTTCTGTCCTGGTCATTCCATAGTCAAAATAAGCTGGAAAGGCCAGAAGCGTTCTTCAGAGATGACAGCTTTTAGTTGAGACTTGCTAGCTTTTAGTAGTGGACTCTGGGAAAATAGAATTTTTTCCCCTAGATTCCCCAGTTACACACCAAATCCAAAATCCAAGTACCCAGTTTTTTGGTTTGGTGGTTTTTGTTTTTGCGGTACTAGGGGATGAACCCAGGGGCATTATACCTCTGAGCTATACCCCAAGCCCTATTTTTTATTCTTTATCTTTTTTTTTTTTTTTTTTTTTTTTGCGGTACTAGGGATTGAACTCAGGGGCATTCTACCTACGAGCTATACCCCCAGCTCTATTTTTTATTCTTTATTTTGAAATCGGGTCTCACTAAGTTTCGGAGTGCCTCACTAGGTAGCTGAGGCTGGCCTCGAACCCGGATCCTCCGGTCTCAGCCTCCCGAATGCTGGGATTACAAGCCTGTGCCACCACGCCTGGCTTATTCTTGATCTTGAAAGAGTCTCACTAAGTTGCAGAGGGCCTCACTAAGTAGCTGAGGCTGGCTTTGAACCTGCAATTCTCCTGTCTCAGCCTCCCAAGTACTGGAATTACAAGTGTGCGCCACCATGCCCAGCACAGCCTTTTATTTTATAGAATATTTTCTGTGTGTGTGTGTGTTTGAGCTACTAGGGTTCAAACCCAGGGGCACTATTATCACTGAGCTATATTTCTAGGTGCTGTTATTTGAGTCAGGGTTTCCCTATCTTGTCCAGGCTGACCTCAAATTGGAGATCCTCCTGCCTGAGCCTCCCGAGTTGCTGGGACTTGAAGTGTGTGGCATGGTGCCTAGCTTGATGTTTGATTATATTAAATTGGAGTGGTGACATGTCCTCCTCAGCACACTGTGTTGGGGGGGATATGATGTTGATATTATTGGTGGTAACCTAGATTACTTGGTTAAGGTGGTGTCTGCCAGGATTCTCTGTTATAAATTTATTATGTTTCCCTTTGCTAAGTATTTGGAACATATACTTTGAGACTATTACCAATTTATTTTATTTATATATATATATATATATATATATAGTGTGTGTGTGTGTGTGTGTGTGTGTGTGTGTGTGTGGTACTGGGGATTGAACTCAGGGGCATTCTACCTTCAAGCTACACCCCCAGCCTTATTTATTTTGAAACAGAGTCTTACTAAATTACAGAGAGCTTCACTAAGTTGCTGAGGCTGGCCACAAACCTGTGATCCTCCTGTCTCAGCCTCCCAAGTATTGGGATTACAAGCATATGCCACTATGCCCGGCTCTTATCAACTAATTTTAGCACCTACTGATAGATCTTGCCTATAGCAGATATTACTGTATGTTGTAATGGTAGGTTGTGTGTGTGGGGTTTTGTTTTTTCCTGTATCAGGGTGGGGTTGTTGTATCCAGGGGTGCTCTATCACTAAGCTATATATCCCGAGTCTTTTTTTATTTTGAGACAGGGTCTCAGTAAGTTGCTGAGGCCTGCCTGGAACTTTCCATCCTCCTGCCTCAGCCTCCTGAGTAGCCTGGAATTACAGGTGTGTGCTGCCACCCTAACCTAGTTTTCTAATTCACTAATATCTTGTACTTTTTTTATTAGAATTCTGTAAGGAAAAGTCCCTTCTTCCCTATTTTTTATTCAGCTAATTTATATCAGTGTGGACTAATGATTATTCTTTGAATTGTGATCCAATACTATCATTATTTTGTAGCTCAGCTTGTTCCAGCTTTGGCCATTGGAAACTCTTTCAGGTTGGTTCTTATGTAACCTTTTTTTTTTTTTTTTTTTTTGCGGTACTAGGGATTGAACTCAGGGGCGTTCTATCTCCGAGCCACACCCCCAGCCCTATTTTTTTATTCTTTATTTTGAAACCGGGTCTCACTAAGTTGTGGAGTGCCTCACTAGGTAGCTGAGGCTGGCCGCGAACCCGGATCCTCCGGTCTCAGCCTCCCGAATGCTGGGATTACAAGCGTGCGCCACCACGCCCGGCCTTATGTAACCTTTTGATTTGTCTATTTCTTGTTTTTTTAAGCTCACTCCTTCCTTCCTTCCTTCTTTCCTTCCACCAAATGATGCTCTAAACTCACCTTGCATTTTCTTTGTCCCAGCCATAAAATCAACTCTGGTTTCTTTTATTGAAGAATGATATTTTAAAAATTCGGGTGCAAATTTGTTTATTACTAGAATAGCGCTACTCCTAAGTCCCTGGATATAGGAAGAAAATGTGTGTTGTGTTTACTTGTACACACACACACACATACATATGTATTTCTGTATATACCAGTTTATGTAAAAACCTTGTTTTTTTTGTTTTTAAGAAAAACCACCTGTATTAATACCTAGCCAATGTAGCTCCACAGTGCTCATTCTAACTTTCTTTCATGATATCTAACAATAAGAAGCCAGGCTTCCATTAGCTATAGTATATTGACATTTCCAACTCTAATACACAAACCAAGTAGTTTCAGACATGTTGACCCATGAGAAAAAAGTGGCTACCTCAAGTATGGTACTCGTGGTTTGGTTTGGTTTGGTCTTGTTACAAGGTTTCTGTGTGTTTCCCAGGCTAAGTGTCAATTCCTAGGCTCAAGGGATCCTTCTGTCTCAGCCTTCCAAGTAGCTGAGACAGTAGTTATATGCACCCAGCTAGTGTACAGTTCTTTTTGTTGTTAGTCTTTCGGTATCATGTCAGAGTACATTTTTTCAAAGTTATTTAGGTCTTTAGATTCAAAACTACCGCAGCTCCTTTCTTTCCTGTCCTCTTCATTGTGATTTTGTGATTCATTTGTAATGTTAGAGTCACCATTGTAATCTTTCTGTCCTCCCACACACATCCTGGTTGATTTTGTAACTTACATACATTAATATTCAGTCTTTCTGGTATGTGGTTCTGTGGGTTCTGACATATGTCGTGTACCTACCACCAGAATACTACACAGAACATTTCAGTCACCCTAAGAATTCTCTTGTGATAGTACTTTATACATAAACATTCTCCTTCTAAACTCTTGGCTCCCTCTGTCCTTTTATTTTCCTCTTTTCTAGAGAGTCATATAAATGGGATCATTCAACACATAGCTTTTTACCTAAGCACTTAAGTTTTACCCATCATGTGTGAATCAGCATTTCATTCCTTTTTTATTGCTGGGTAATATTCACTATATAATTATACCAGTTTATTAGCTTACCCATTGAAAAACATTTGGGTTATTTCCAATTTAAGGAGTATGTGAACTTCATAAACATTTGTGTACAGATTTTCACGTAAGTGTACGTTTTCTTTCTCTTTTTTTTTTTTTTTTTTTTTTTTTTTTTTTTTTTTTTTTTTTTTTTTTTTTTTTTTTTTTTTTTTTTTTTTTTTTTTTTTTTTTTTGGCGGTACTGGGAATTAAACCCAGGGACATTCTATCTCCGAGCTTACACCCCCAGTCCTATTTTTTATTCTTAATTTTGAAACTGGGTCTCACTAAGTTGTGGAGTGCCTCACTAGGTCGCTGAGGCTGGCCTCGAACCTGATCCTCTGGTTTCAGCCTCCCAAGTACTGGGATTAAATCATGTGCCACCATGCCTGGCTCACGTTTTTATTCTCAAATGAGGTCAGGTATTGAGGGTGGTGGGGTCATAGACAAGTCTCCATTCTCAATGGATTTATACACCTATGGGTGGGATTGCCAAGTATAATATAGAATTGGCTGGCCTCTGTCCCTGGGTCCCAGGAAGTAGCCTCTATATGCTTAAAATTTCCCAACTGATCAGCACACTTTGCCATTGAGCTGAATCCCCTGCCTTTTTATATGCCTCTATCATTAACAAAGTGATTTATTTCATGTAGAACAGTAGATACTTTGGTGAATAGATACTTACACCTGAAAATAAACAGGTATTTTTGCTGCTTAGACCTTTATCAGATTTATTTAGAGTGTGCACGGAGCCGGGCGTGGTGGCGCACTCTTGTAATCCCAGCATTTGGGAGGCTGAGACCGGAAGATCCAGGTTCGCGGCCACAACTTAGTAAAACCCTGTTTCAAAATAAAGAATAAAAAATAGGACGGGAGTGTAGCTCGGAGGTAGTATGCCCCTCAGTTCAATCCCCAGTACCACAAAAAAAGAAAAGAAGAGTGTGCACGGCTCAAGACTTGCTCTTGCTATGGTTAACTATAGTGATTTCAAGTTCCTGTAGCCATTGGAGTTGGATTGCCAGAGCGATCTGTCCAGTCAGCCCAAGTCTCTCTTGAATTTATAGCTTCTCTTTTTCACTGTACCCCAGAGAGGGTCTCCTGGGGAGCAGATGCTCTGCCGCTGAGCGAGGCTCCAGCCCCTCTGTGCTTTGGTTGGTCTCTTGTTCTTCCAGGGATGCTCTGCTGCTGTTGAAGCAGGAGGGATAAGGAGGAGCTGGTACTCTTGGATTAAGCTGCAGTTCGGGCACTGTCTCTAGGTTGGGAAGGACGGCCTTCTCAGTTTACTTGCCTCTGTCCAGCTAGTTGTGAGCTCTGACATTCCTGCCCCCTTCCCAGAGGTAGGGCTTTTCTTCCCTGTTGCCTTCCTTTAGCTGCAGTCACCAGTTCCTGAAGCAGACCAGTACTTCCCCCTGTAATAGACTAGCACTCGTGTCTACAGAGGAGGCAGGGAAGGGTCTGGACCTTCCCATGAGGCTGTTGTCTACCTCTCCTAGGTCTGCATAATAGTTGACACTTCTTAGGGCTCTTTTCAATTTTACCTCGTGGAGTTTGTGGAGAAACTTCAGTTTTGGTAGGCCCCCAACTTCACACTGAGTTTCTAGCTCATACTCTGATTTTACCATTCATCACTTTGGCTACCTATTCCAGTGACTGCTCACAACTATCCTAGGGAAACTAGTGCCTCCTCCCCTAGTAGGAGCTTGCCTTTCTCTCTTTTAGGACAGTTGGTTACTCATCAACCTCAACTTTAAAATGGGTTCAAGCCACACATGGTGGTGCACACCTGTAATCCCAGTACTTGGGAAGCTGAGACAGGAGGATTGCAGGTTCGAGGCTAGCCTTGACAACTTAGTGACACCCTGTTTCAAAACAAAAATACTAGTGGTGTAGCTCAGAGGTAGACTGCCCATGGGTTCAATTCCCAGTACCACAAAAAAGAAAAAAAAAAAAGTTTAAAAAGAGTCATTATTAGCCGGGCGTGGTGGCGCACGCTTGTAATCCCAGCATTCGGGAGGCTGAGACCGGAGGATCCGGGTTCTCGGCCAGCCTCAGCTACCTAGTGAGGCACTCTGCAACTTAGTGAGACTCGGTTTCAAAATAAAGAATAAAAAATAGGGCTGGGGGTATAGCTCGGAGGTAGAATGCCCCTGAGTTCAATCCCCAG